>JAODAL010017144.1:0-78622 GCA_025379985.1 Phyllomedusa bahiana
CCCTTCTTTTCCCCGCCCCCGCCCCTGACCCAGGCACAGCTGGCCCGGCGCCGGCAGCAAACTCTACTCGACTATGCCGAGCCCGGCCGCGGCACACTCCTGCGCTCAGGGGGCGGCGCCGGCAGCAAACTTTGCCTGGCTGCTCCGAGCCCGGCCGTGGCACACTCCTGCGCTCTGGGGGGCGGCGCCGGCAGCAAACTCTACTCGACTATACCGAGCCCTGCAGCTCTTCTCCTCTCCCGCAGCACACCAAGCCCCGCAGCTCTTCTCTCCCCGTAGCACAGCCAAGCCCCGCACCTCTTCTCTCCCCGCAGCACAGCCGAGCCCCGCAGCACAGGCGAGCCCTGCACCTCTTCTCTCCCCGCAGCACAGCCGAGCCCTGCACCTTTTCTCTCCCCTGCAGCACAGTCGAGCCCTGCACCTCTTCTCTCCCCGCAGCACAGCCGAGCCCTGCACCTCTTCTCTCCCCGCAGCACCTCGTCTCCCATCCATCGCCCCGGGCCGCCGCTCACCTGCGATCCCCAGTCCGCCGCCCACCGCGCTTTTTGCACCCCGCTTTCAGGATGCAAGCGCAGGTGAAAACGTACCCGGATTTGTGGAGCGCTTTTGGACAAGTGCCAAAAGCGCACTCCATTATCTCCTATGGGCTTTCACTTGCGTAAAACGCAATAAGAATTGACATTTCAATTCTTAAAGCGGATGCGAAAAGCGCAGCGCAGGAGAGCTCTCAAAAGCGCATCGCTGATCTCCCGTGGGAACAGCGATGCGCTTTTGCCTTTGAACTCAATGTTAATCACACTGACAATTGTTAGATCCGTTTTGCGGATCCGTAAAACGGATCACAAAAACGTCGTGTGAACAAGCCCTAACTGTGCCAAAATGTAGGTGCTTTTTTTGGCACATGGAATCTGACACCAAGTCACGCCCCTTTTCATGATACCACGCCCTTTTACAGAGGCCACATCCCTTTCGTTGGACCAGGCGCAGAAGTGTCTAAAAACTGTCTAAAACCTATAATAAATGCAGAGCTAAGCATGTACGCCAGTATTTTCGCCACATATTGTACCAGGATTCTGGTAGAACTGCCTTGATAAATATGCCCTAATATTGTTCCTAGGGTTTTTATAGTCTTTGTGTGCTATCACTGTAGATAACTGATTTACATAGTAGAAAAGGTAAGAAAGGAGCTATTTACTTTGCACACTTTTGCATTTTCTATAACTGATCTCTAAAGTAGGGATTCATTTACTTTTTATCCATAGATAGGATGTAAGAAACATATGATTTGAGTTCTGATATCTTGTCTGCATTCCCCTTTCATGGTAACTCTACCTTCGTACAACCACAGAGAATGTGTCTGTAATGTAAGCAGGCGCTTAGTATGACCACATGTTAATATGATCTGAAAACAGCCGTGCGGAGGCTGAAGCATTATCACCACATTGTGGCAAGCTCAAGAAAAAACAAGTGAACTGAGAAGCCACAGATCGAGGCTGTCGACAGCTTTCTTTCACCCAAAGCTAATAGCATTCTGCTAAGTGATGTGTCTAAAAACGTGTCAAGGCTAATATTTAGGCCGGGGTATCCTGATGAAAGGAACAGGTGCTAATTATTCCTTAAGTCAGTGCAAATAATTTAATATGCTTTGTACAGCTATTACGTTTTATAATAATCTGACATTAAAATAGAGTTTACTGTATTAGTTACTTAAATGTACATATTGTGGAATTGCATTATAAGCTGTTATTTTCTAGTATATACCTCTGTCCAAATCACTGCCCTTACAGGAATACAGCAGGACAGCTGCAAAAAACTGAAATTCCCTGCAGCTACCCCCTGGCATTTTGTATTGGGTGGATGAAGCGGGACTGTTGTGATGCCTGTCAGTACACTGCAACAGCCCCTCTGCTCTCTCTCATTGAAGAATATTCATGTTTATACATCAAGAAAGGGGTTTAAATACATGATCGGACAAAAACGAGTGTGATGGTCATAACTAATGAGCAATAAACTGGTGCAGAGGGAGAAAGGGCCCCGCCTCAACAGCTTACAGTCTACAAGAATATTGGCACCAGCTGCACATAAGATGCTCAGTGCTGCTCCAGGGATCCTTTACTGTTAGAAGATGGAAATTCTTTTAATTAATAATTTTATGCTATTTATAGCTTATAGAATATTTTTCTGCATGCAAAAAATAAGTCTGAACTTCCCTAAAGTTTAAATTTACCCCCTCTTCTTCTTCATGAGGGCTGAGCTCTGGGTTCTTGTATGATGTGTTTGACTGTTTTTAGTAGTCACCTTTCACAGAGCCATAATTTTTCGGCTATGTTCACACGGCTTATTTCGGGGCGTATTTACGGACGTAACTACTTCCGCAAATACATCCCGAAATACGTTTCAAATACGTGTAACAAAGTATGGCACGTATTTTGCGTCGTAAATACATTCCCCATTCTTTACTATGGGGATTTACGTTGCGAAATACGCCTCAATAAGTGACAGGGGACTAAATTTTACGATCGTATTTACATGGCGAAAATACGTTGTGGAAATATGCCTCGTGTTAACAACGAGTCGTATTTTACATTGGAATCAATGCTAATATAATTGTTCATTATTTGAAACGTATTTCGGGACGTATTTACGTAATTATGTCCGCAAATACGCCCTGAAAAAAGCCGTGTGAACATAGCCTTATTGGTTTTCTATTGCCACATCTGTTGTTTATTGTGGGACAAGCTATTGTTTCTATTCGGGCTTAGATATATATCTATATATATAGATATATATATATATATATATGTGTATGTATATATATATGTATATGTATGTATGTGTATATATATATATATATATATATATATAATATAATATATATATATATATATATAATATATATATATATAATATAAATAATAAAACATATTCAGGGTTCCTCTGTTATCCGTTGGGGTTACGTTCCAGACAGTGTCTAAACACAGAGGGCCACTTTCCCTGGTGGTAGCTGCCAATGCGTGGAACAGCTAGCACCAGAGACCTGAGCTATTTGAATTCGGAGCTCTGGGGTGAACCGCCATACAGCTCTGCTGTAGATGTTGCATTCTTTATAAACTCCAGGGTATGGCTCAAAAAACTGTTTTAAAAATGCTTGTGTGGATCTAATCTCATTGAGGTATTCTCCCTAAGGGTATATTAACACGGTGCTTTTGGATATGTTTTCGATCTAAAAAACGTATTAAAAAATGCTACGGAAAACGCATCCAACACGTAACCAAAGTGTGCTGCATTTTGGCTGCAGCAGAAACGTACGCTATAGTTTCAAACAGGGCTCCTGCTGAGTCTTTCGGATCAAAAATTGACATGTCAATTCTTTGAATGTATCTGAAAGACTCAACACAAAGACACATATAAAATACGCATCGGCGATCACTGAATACACTGCACATTGCTAGATGGGTGTTTCCGTCCAAAACACAGATCCAAACACACATCTAAGAAACGCCGTATGAACATCCCCTGAGAAGCATTGCTTCATTGGAAAAACCCTTCAAATACAGCCCTTTTGGAAAACTGGAGAAAAATTTGTTTTTCCCCTGATATTTGGGGCCAAAATATGAAAACTGCTGGGTCAAAAATTTCCCTTTGTTCCCATAGAAACCCAAATCAAACTCCCCTTTCATTCATATATTGCCGGGAAAAATAAAAGGGGGCGCTCTGTTTGGGTTTGCATGGCAACAAAGTGAGTTTTAGACCTAACATTTTTTCATACATGGGGGCCCTTAGGTAAACTTACCAGTAGCTCCTGGTGATAAATCTGATGCTCTTTTTGCCCTCTACTAGATGACTTGGTTTTGCAATGATTTTTAAAAAAATTGGGGCGAGTTAAGCCAGCCCCTGTTTTTCCGAAAAACACCCCCTTTGTCGACCTTGCAGAAATATCTAAAACACACAATAAGGGCTGCATGTATGAAAACTGTTTAGGTGTAAACTCCCTTTTTGCTCATAGTAATCTATGGGCAAAAATTTGAGTTTTAGACCTAAACAGTTTTCATATATGTGGCCCTAAATGTTGTTGTATAAAGCATGAGCACCAGTTTTGTGGTGTAAATTATACAAAAAGGCACATAATTTTTAGAAAATTTTTTTCCCCAAGTTTTTTGTAAGCTTACAGACAAAAAAAAATTTTTTAGGGGCCCTCTTATTTTTTTTGGAAATACCAGTAGAAAATGGATCTATCGCTCTTTTTTCTATATATGTTCCCCTTCTGGGATCTGCAAGAGACTGGTAAGATATGGAGTAGGGCGTTTGCTCTACTGGTTTGTCCGTAACCTCATGCTATTAGTATGATTGACATGTTTTTGTAAGAATTGCTTGTGCGCATTGGTCTTTCACAGTGACAAAAGTATGTTTTGGGCCCCAAAAAAAAAAAAAAAAAAGGGGGGAAGACACATTACATGATGTAAGTATTCTTTCCCTCTTTTCCTCCACACAATAATTACTTATCCACAAGTGTAAATTGCAGCAGATGCTGTTCCCATCTTATCTGCCCTTTTGGGATTCCTTCGTCAAAAACTTTTCCCCAGGCCGAAAACCCGTTGTTTTGACCCATTATGCCCGCTTCCCAAATGAATTTCTTTTTAAACTTCTGTGGGTGTTTCCTGAGCTGTTGTAATGTTGACTTTTAGACTTGTTTCCTGGGCTGACTTTAAAGGAAAAAAACTTTATGGGAAATGGGTAGATCCTTTTGAAAAAAAACGTTCCATTTATTGCACAACTCACAACAACTTAAAAGCTTTCACAAAGCAAGTTTTCTTGTGTTTAAAAAATGCTTTTAATCATGTAGGCCCAGAGCCTGGAAAATCCAAAGGAAACAAAATAGTTTTTCCCCCAGGGCCCCCTCCCCCGGGAAAGCAAACTCCATCCCGGGGCCGGCGAGTGGACAGGTGGGGCTAGAGCATACGTGCGCAAAGTTTTGGGGGGAAAACCCCCCCCCATTCTCCCAAACTCAACGCGGAGAAAAAAACCCCCCCCCCCTCCCTCCCCCACCCGGGCCCTGGGGACGGCACTAAAACCGGAAAAAATACCCTTTGGATAAACCGACCCGGGAAAAAGTTCTCTTTCCCCTTGGGGGCGCCCCCAACAGATTCCTACCCACAAACTCTCAGGACTTGCAGTATACTCTGTGCTTAGCCTGCCAACCTTCAGGAGCTTTAGGGGCCATTTACATGGCACAGACCAAATACCGGTTTGGGGGGAAAAGGGGGGACCGTTTTTTCGGGCTGTTTTTTTGGGAAGCACGAGGGGTGGCTTTTCTCTGTGGTTTTTCAGATTCAAGCCCTCCCCCTTCGAACCCAAAATGTTCATTTTCCCCCCCGAAAACGAGCGGGAAAAATGAACATGTTTTTATGTTTTTCGGACTGCCGCGGGGGAAAAAAAAACCCTCCGGTGGAAAATCCGTGCAGTGGGGACTGCTGCACGGATTTTCCATTAAGGTCCATGTAAATGGATGACAGCTGGTTTACAGACGGAGCCCTTTCAAAACTGAAAACCGTCTCTAAATCCAGCTGAAAATATGTGCCGTGGGGACATGCCCTTAGAGAGGCAAGCAGTAACTACTCCACTAATGAGCTCCTGGTGGGTGACTTGGTTAGCTGATCTGCCCTGAAAGTTGATTGAGTTGATTGCATAGCAATTGCCTCACAAGTGAGGCAATATGAAAAAGAGCATTAGTAACACTACATCCAATCAGTGTCCTCAGCAGTCATAAGCTGTTCCCTGTGCTTATGTTTTTCAAAATATATGGATGTGCAAAGCCTAATTAATTTGTGTAGTCTATTTGAGGGATGGCAACCTCATTGGCTTGCTGCACTCCCCTTACCTCTTTTAAACCAGTGCAGGATAATTCAGTAGCAAGTTCCTATCACTCCCTGAGAGGTTGTAGTCTGAATGGCCCTCCTAGTGAGTAACATTTAGTGTTAGGGACTCCCTGTGCTGGGATCCCCTTGATGCTTTTGGGAGGTGAGCTTAAACAATTCCCCTGATCAAAAACTGTAAACTAAGAGTCTCAGGTTTTTCAAATTTTCCTTAGCAGTAATGCAATTTCAAAAAATTCCTATATACCTTGATGTTTTACTTAGTTTTGTAGTGTGCCACTGATATTTGTATTAGATATAAGCTGTTCCCTTGACATCACCATTCAGGAAGTAAAAGACGGGCCACATGGGGCCACATGTATGAAAGCAGTCTAGGTCTAAAACTCACTTTGTTACCCATAGAAACCAGTCAGAGCGCCCCTTTCATTTTTCCAGAGCACTATATGAAATTAAAGGGGTGCTCGGAAATTTTAGACCTAGACAGTTTTCTTACATGTGGCCCATGATGTCAATGGAATGGCACGTGACCACAAAAGCTACTGATAGGCTGCAGTGGTCACGTGCCTCTCCGAAGTAAATAAAGGTGAGACCTGAGCATTACTATAGCACAGCACAATACCTGCTCAGTCATAGGTTTAATAGGTCTAAAAAATCCTAAAAAACTCAATCTCATCCACCCACTTACTTATTTATCAAACATATAAAGAAGTGTATTGGCATTGCCATGTCTGTAAAACAATACAAGCATGGATGATAGAAATTTTAAAATTACTGCTAAGCCCTTCACGCCCTGGGTATCGGTATACAGTGCAGTTTCCGACACAGTTCCCTCCACTTCTGTTTCTGTGGACCCTTCCTCAAGCATCCTTGTTGGCAATAACCGTTGGATACTACCCTGTTTCCCCGAAAATAAGACCCCCCCCCAAAAATAAGACCTAATGCATTTTTTTATGCAATTCAGAGTTTGGCTGCTTCTGCTGATGTTTGTGATGAAATCACTACAGTAATTAATACTGTTGCTTTTTTTGTTCAACAATAAATGTGAATTATTGTTCATAGAAAAAAAAAAACATCCCCTAAAAAGAAGTCTTAGCTCATCTTTAGGAGCAAAAATTAATATAAGACACTGCCTTATTTTCAGGGAAACAGTATATTTGGTACTTGTGGTACTACTCATGGTCCTTACTCCTGGCTACTTCTGACTACATTCCTTCTTAGCCCATGTTCACACGGCTTAAAATGGGCCGTATTTCAGTACTTTAATTACGCGCCGAAGTGCGCCAATACGGGCCCGAAAACGGCCCATTCATTACGGTAATTCACAGTTCTCATAGAGAACTAATGGATTACGTCTCCTCTTCCTGCTCGGCGAAGCCGCCGGCGGGGAGATAAATGACATGTCACTTTCTAGCGCGTATACCGCCGCAGCAGTGATTGTCTAGGGCCGGGGAAGTGCCGGCCCCCCGCTCCCGCCCAGCCCCCGGCCACACGGCGTAATTGCGGGGCGTAATTACGTCCTGCAATTAAGCCGTGTGAACATAGCCTTAGACCCTCCAATATTACAACTGGTACCTGCAATTCTTGGACTGTCCCTTCTCTATCTTGGTCCTATCCGAGTTTACTTCTGCTTGGGGCTTCTAGCTTGCCCTTCATCATAGTTCCTATTCCTGGAATCCTATGGTTCTAATGGAGGTCTGTTATTGGATGCTGTTTGGGTCCCTGTCCTGCTTTCTGTTATCAAGTAAGACCTGACCTGTCCTACCAGCTCCTAGTTCCAGGTCCTGGGCTATTCCTGCTTCCAGCTTCTTGCCTGTTCCTGAAATCTGCCTCCAGTTTTGTGATCACATTTCAGTCCTCTGACTACGATCCTTTTTCACTTTCCATGTTCTGGTCCTGATGTCGTTGCGTGTGACTGCCAACTGGTGACTGGTCTTTGGAACATGACCTCGGTATCACCCTGCAGTGAAGTCAACACCTCCTTGTGGAGGTCAAGAGTGAAGACCAGCAGTTCCTTTAGATTATGCGTTCTGTATAGTCCTTGTAAAACTGGTCACAACCTAAAGTTATGTCTACACAGCACAGAAACACCATCGTATTTTCAGTGGTTTCAGTATTTTGATACCGCCGTGAATCTGACGGTACACTGTGCTGCATAGACAGCAATGAAAAATCCATGCTGTAGTCTATACAGCAAAGGTTTTACCCGCAGCGCTTAAAATCCAGCGGAATAGGTAACATGTTGCCTATTCCGCTGGAGTTTTGTGGTTTGCTGTCGGACTCCTGTAAATTCAATTGTATGGGCCAACGGCAAAAACTAAAACCGACCATGTTTTTTGCGCAAATCAGCGACAAAATCCGCGGTCCTGCATGGGACAAAAAGCAGTCAGCTCTCTGACATATTTTGTCCTATGCTGTGTGCACTTAGCTTAGGGATTCACTTTCCAAGTGACAAGTAATGCAACAGGTGGTCTGGAAAAGAATATAGTATAAAGGGTGTAGACGCAAATTTAGCTACATTCTTACTTTTTTATATGTTAAAACTTTTCCTTTTTACACTTGTAAAACAGGATTGTAACATTGTGTTTAACTTGATGCTTGTCCTCTCTGACAACCCCATTTGTTAGACTAGGTCTACACAGCATATGACAAAATACCGTCATAAATCTGACTGCATTGTGTCATTGTGGGAGCATGGTTTTGGTGCAGATTTGCACAAAAGCCGTGGTCAGTTTTCGGATTTTCAAAATAAAACCACTGAAAATCCGACGGAAAACCTGTGCTGTGTAGATTTCAGGTTCATTTAATTGAAATTTATTTTTATTGTATTTTTCAAAACAAATAATAAAAACACAATTTTGACTCTAAAGGGCCGTTCACACGGCTTATTTCAGGGACGGATTGCAGCCGTATTGCGCGCTGCAATACGGCTGGAATCCGTCCCAGCCATTATGGTAATCCACAGTTCTCATAGAGAACTATGGATTTAGTCTCTCCTCTCCGCTCGGCAAATACGCAGGGCGGGGAGAAAGTGACATGCACATTATCCCGGCGGAATACACGCCATGGATAATGACAGTCTATGGGGCCGGCGGGCAGTGCCCCCGGCCCCGCCCCTTATTTAAGCCGTATTGCGGGAGGGATCCGTTCCACAATTACGGCTTGAATAAGCCGTGTGAACCGGGCCTAAGGCTTAAATGTATTTCGCCGCGTATTTCATGGGGTACTGCGCTCAATATGGGGCGAGATACGTCCCAGTCATTACGGTAATCCACAGTTCTCATAGAGAACTATGGATTAGGCCTCTTCTCCCCGCTCGCACAATACGACGCGCGGGGAGACAAGTGACATGCCAATTATTCACGCCGTTTACGTGCTGAGTAATGCATGTCTATAGGGGCGGGCGGGCTGCCGCCCCCCCCCCCCCCACCCTGCAGGAGCTTGCGCCATTCGACGCGAGCTCCCAAACACACAGCATAATTGCGGGGAGTAACTACGCCCCGCAATTATGCCATGTGAACTAAGCCTAAAACCTACAAATCAGTTTCTCCCATTATGTGTTATGGGGCTACAGGTTTTATCTTAGTTTTATCCAGTTACTTTATCTCTTTATCTTTCATACCCGTTCAGTCAGTTTTAGCTACTATAAGAGTAAAAAGGAAAAGAAAGCTATTTTATCCTTCTTTAGCTCCATTTTTCATATTTTTTCTTGAGCCTGGGTAGGACACATAGTGCAGGCCAAATGCAGAGGGTTTTGCAACACTGTGATGCACTTATATACATGGAACATCTAGTAACTGAAAAACAACTTATAAAGGAGGTGGAGACGGAGGGATCTGGGGAAATCACAACATTCCTTGTAGTATTTCATTTCAGATCAAGAATAGACTGCCTTGTTTTTCAACAAATCTATCTATCCGCCTCATCTATCACTATATAGAGGAGCAGTTAAGCTAAAAATAAATGAGCATTGTGCCAAGTTGTGGCTATAACTAATTGGCAACAAAAAATAAAAAATGGTCCTGGGGTACTGCATTATTTAACCCAAGAGCCATTGGGGTGTTTTGAAGGTTTTTTTTTTTTTCCATCTCCTTAAATTGTTTCTGAGGCCAGCTTGTAGCTTATTATGAACCGACCTCAGAGAATGGAGACATGGCCACGGTTGCGCATTTTCCCTGTTGATTTCCATGGGAGTTCTGAATATAACTGAGTGAGTGTGCTTTGGTAAACTCCAAACTCCAGTAGAGAAGTGTGGCCATCTCCCCGTTCGGAGTCTGCTTTATAGCGAGCTACAAGCTGGTCTCAGAAAGAATTTTACGAGATTGCAAAACCTCTCTAAAGGGGTTGTCTACCTCTGAACGTAGACGTCACTGTCTGGATGCAGCGATCACGTGCCTCTAATTTACATCACCGTTCAAAGGTGAACAACTCTAAGGGCCGGTTCACACGGCTTATTCAAGCCGTAATTGCGGGACAGATTTCGCCCGCAATTACGGCTTGAATAAGGGGCGGGGCGCTGCCTGCCGGCCCCATAGACTTTCATTATCCACGGCACGTATCCCGCCGGGATAATGTGCATGTCACTTTCTCCCCGGCCGGCGGATTCGCCGAGCGGGAAGGAGAGACGGAATCCATAGTTCTCTATGAGAACTGTGGATTACCGTAATGACTGCGACGGATTCCAGCCGTATTGCAGCGCAGTATGGTGCGCAATACGGCTGCAATCCGTGCCCAAAATAAGCTGTGTGAACGGCCCCTAAATGGTCAGCGGCTGCAGTGACGTCCACATTTGGGAGTGACTAAATCTCAACAGAAAACCGGAGAGACATGCCTCTGAAAATGGGAGAGAGTGTACTTTTTTTTAATGTTACTGGGGACCTGGGTGCCGAGTATGATTTTAAAGGAGTTAGACAACCCCTTTGGTCTCTATAAAAAGCACTATAGCAATTTTCAAATGGTTTTAATCTAATCCATGTTATCCTCATGTTTGTGAAAAGCTGCTGATGGAGGGTTCCGTTGAACATACAGTTGAAACCAGAAGTTTACATGCACTATATAAAAAGACACATATACTTGTGTTTCTCACTATCTGACATGAAATCAGAATAAACCTTAACCGTTTTAGGTCAATTATGAACAAAAATTATTTATATTTGTCAAATGCCAGAATAATGAGAGAATTTTTTAAGGCATTTTTTTTACTTTCTGCAAAGTCAAAAGTTTACATACATTTCATTAGTATTTGGTAGCATTGCCCTTAAACTGTATGACTTGGGTCAAACATTTTGGACATCCTTCCACAAGCTTCTCACAATAGTTGGCAGGAATTTTGGCCCATTCCACCCGACAGAACTGGTGTAACTGAGCCGTGTTTGTAGGTTGTCTTGCTCGCACCTGCATTTTCAGCTTTGCTCATAAGTTTTCAATAGGATTCAGATCATGGCTTTGTTATGACCACTCCAAAACACAGACTTGGTTATCCTTAAAGGGGTTGTCTCATCTCAAAGTTTCATAGGATGCATGAATGAAATAATGCTGCTTTGCTCTGTCACTTCCTGGTCAAGCTGTCTGTAATTAGCATATGAGCTCTGTGTATTCAGACTTCTGCTAATTAGATAAATCTCATGCTGTCAGGACCAGGGAAGCTTCTGAGTTAAAGTAAACAGCTGTAATTGCTGGCTTTTGTCTGAAAGATCAGATAACAAATAAGCTCTCACTTTTAGAAGTTCCCCTTGCTGTTGCTGCCTCCATGACCTTTGTGATGACGTCACTCCCTGCTATCAGATAGAACAAACAGCAGGGGGGAGAAGTACACAGGTCTGTCACTTGGGGAACCAGAGAGAGCACAGAAGGTGATAAAATCACTTGTAGCTCCTTAGCAAAAAAAAAAAAAAAACACCAACGCAATATATTTGGAAAACATCTTTATTTAGTGATCCCAACATGTTGAAAGCTGATCTTTGTAGCAAGACACCCCTTTAAGCCACTTTTGTCAATATGTTTCGAGTCATTGTCCATTTGAAAGACCCGTTTCCACCCAAGCTTTAACTTCCTGGCTGATGTCTTGAAATACTGCTTCAGTATTGCCCATAATCTTCTTTCCTCGTGAAGCCATCTATTTTGTGAAGTGCACCAATACAACCTCCTGCAGCAATACAACCGTTCAATTTTAGTTTTGTCAGACCACAGGACATGTCTCCAAAAATATAGGTCTTTGTTCCTGTATGCATTTGCAAACATGAATCTGGCGTTTATATGTTTCTTTTGGAGTAATGGTTTCTTCCTTGCAGATTGGCCTTTCAGCCCATGTTGATACAGTACTCTGTTCACTATGAATAATAGAATAGTGAAGAAATCAGGCGATACCTTTTAGAGGCTAACTGAGTATATTTGATAGTGAGCTTTCGAGAGGACTAGCTCTCTTCTTCAGACATGATGTTGTACAACAAACTGGAAATACAGACTTTTTATACACACAAAACATGGATCTTCAAAGGATCTTAGAATTCTTAAAAATAACAAAATGCAAAATATAGGTAGAGCAGTTATTTACAACCTGTCAAGAATTAAACAGTCTGGAAACTTGTGAGGCGTGACGGGAGTGATCAGTAATTATTTCTCTTATCTTTATATGCAATCAGGGGAGATTTGTTGCTCTCACAGTTCACACATAGCTTGACATGAAGCTGGCATGAATATTTAACCCATTTTGCAGAGTTTTAAATTTTTGCATTCATTTATATTCCCATTCCTTCCTCTCCCTCAGAGTCTTAAAATCTCCCATTAAGACCGTTACCTGCAAATCTTCCATGGAATGATTTTCTCCAGAGAAATGTGCGGCCACTGGCAGATCAGTTCTGTTGTTGTTAATGGTGAATCTGTGTGAGTTCATACGCTGGCCCTGTTTCTCTGCCCTGTTTCCCCCACATAGAGGCCTGTAGTAGGACATTGCATACACATAATCAGATACACCACATTGCTAGACCTGCAGGAAAATGTCCCCCTAATTCTGTGCACCTGCTGGGACTGTGGGACAGGTACATTGTCAGCAGTGTGGATGTGTCTGCAGGTCTTGCACCTGTTCTGCAGGCAGGGTGAGGTGCCATTTTCTGTTGGGGCCTTCAGAGCACTCCGGACAATAATGCGCCGCAGGTTTGGTGGTTGCCGAAAGGAGAGGAGAGGGGGGACTGGGAATATGTCTTTGAGTCTATTGTCCTTATGTAGCACAGGTTGAAGTTCCTTGGCAATCTTTCATAGGATCTCCAGCTGTGGATTGTAGGTTACAACTAGGGGCTCTCGTTCTTCTTTCTGGGTCTCTTTGTATGTGAGCAGACTGTCTCTGTTGATGGCGGCCACTTTGCTGATTTGGTTGTCAGTCAATTTTGGTCTGTATCCAAGTTTGAGAAATTTTGTCCTCAGATCAAGAAGGTGCTTGTCCAGGTCTGCTTTGTCGGAGCAAATACGATTGTACCGTATAGCCTGGCTGTATATGATAGACTGTTTTGTGTGCTTGGGGTGGAAGCTGTCATTCCTGAGGTAGGCCGTTCTGTCTGTGGGTTTGTGGTACACTGATGTGAGTAGCCGGTGTTCTTTGATGTCTATTGTAGTATCCAGAAAGTGGAGTTTGCTCTCTGAATAGGTAAGTTTAAGGTTAATGGTGGGGTGAAAGTTATTGAAGTCATTATGGAATTGAATTAGGGCCTCCTCGCCCGCAGTCCAGATGACAATGATATCATCAATATAACGGAGGTACATCATGGGTTTGGTGTTGCATGTTGATAAATATGCTCCTTCCAGTGCCGCCATAAAGAGATTTGCATATTGGGGCGCACATCTGGACCCCATGGAAGTTCCCATTTGTTGTAGATACAGGTCTTCTCCAAAAGTAAAATAGTTGTGGCTGAGTATGAACTGGATGAGCTGTGTGACTGGTTTCGTTGGGAGGTCTTGTTTCTCTAGGTGCACCTGACATGCTGCAACTCCATCCTTGTGGGGAATGTTTGTATACAAGGATTCTACATCCATGGTGGCCAAAATGGTGCCCTCAGGAAGTGGACCGAGGGCATTGAGTTTGTTAAGAGTTTGTCTATGTGGGGGAAACAGGGCAGAGACTCAGCCAGCGCATGAATTCACACAGATTCACCATTAACAACAACAGAACTGATCTGCCAGTGGCCGCACATTTCTCTGGAGAAAATCATTCCATGGAAGATTTGCAGGTAACGGTCTTAATGGGAGATTTTAAGACTCTGAGGGAGAGGAAGGAATGGGAATATAAATTAATGCAAAAATTTAAAACTCTGCAAAATGGGTTAAATATTCATGCCAGCTTCATGTCAAGCTATGTGTGAACTGTGAGTGCAACAAATCTCCCCTGATTGCATATAGATAAGAGAAATAATTACTGATCACTCCCGTCACGCCTCACAAGTTTCCAGACTGTTTAATTCTTGACAGGTTGTAAATAACTGCTGTACCTATATTTTGCATTTTGTTATTTTTAAGAATTCTAAGATCCTTTGAAGATCCATGTCTTGTGTGTATAAAAAGTCTGTGTATTTTCAGTTTGTTGTATAACATCAGTCTGAAGAAGAGAGCTAGTCCTCTCGAAAGCTCACTATCAAATATACTCAGTTAGCCTCTAAAAGGTATCGCCTGATTTCTTCACTATTCTACTACTTTCTATGGCTAACACGGTACAACATTATACTACTAGCACTATGAATAATGACACAATCTTACCAGCTTCTGCCAGCATCTTCACAAGATCTTATGCTTTTGTTCTTGGGTTGATATGCACATGTCGGACCAAAGCACAGCCATCTCTGAGACACAGAACCTGTCTCCTTCCTGAGCGGTATGACGACTGGACATTCCCATATTATTTGCACTTGTGTATAATTGTTTGTACAGATGAATGAAGCACCTTCAGTTATCTGGAAATTGCAGCCAAGGATGATCCAGACTTGTGCAAGCCCACAGTTATCTTCCTGGTATCTTGTCTGTCTATATGTATGTGTGTGTGTGTGTGTGTGTGTGTGTATGTATGTATATATATATATATATATATATATATATATATATATATAAAATATATATATATATATATATATATTATATATATATACACATTGGTGATGGATTCCCTCTAAAGGGAAAGGGCGTGCCAATCAGTTTTCTTAAACCTATTTTCTGCCACCAGTGGATAATTAAAGGAGCACCTCCCCTTAGCCTGTTACCAGTTCGTTGGTGTTTGCTGGTGGATTTAGCACGCTATTTTGTCTGTGTTTTCCAGTACTGACCTTCAGTTACTCCTGACCCATTTATGAGTGAACTCTGCCTGCCTTGAGCGTCTGTCTGTGGCTTGATTTCACCTCTGTCTGTTCCTTCTATGCCTTGCTTGCATACCAACCTTAACAGCGAATGACCAGTTCAAGGAAAGTGACCTGGGATTTCCCTGCAGCAGAGTCCAAGACCCCTTGTGAGGGTTTAGGGTGAAGACTAGCGGCTACTTAGACTCTGCGCCTCAGCAAGTCCTTATGCCAAACTCATGACTGATACAGGAGATCCACTACTTGCATGTGACAACTTCTGCATGCAAGCTGCTGCCGTAACTTTTTTTTTTAAATTTTTTGCTGCAATAGTTTTTTCCACACACATACTTGGAAGAACTGGTGCACATGGAGAAAAAAGTCCTAACGCTATAATAAAATTCATACTATGCACTTTACAGGTTTTTGCTACATTGATCCAGCCCATAAGTGTGTAATGCAATGAACATGGTGTGATTGCCAAATTTTAAGTAAGATAGTGCTAGAGATAATGTTCTTGTTTAACAATGCTCGTCCTAACATAACCTGTCCTTTATTCAAATGTGATCTACTTACACATCCAGGCCCTTAGGTAGCCCTGGAGCTTATCTCATCAGGGCAGCTATAAGGTGAATATTAGAATATGTTTTCATTTTGTTCTAAGGCTGATATGACTTAGTTACTGAATGTGCATTTTTAAAGAGCATAAAATAACATGGGTCACAATCATCCCAATGAGGTGGTGTCTTCTGTTGGTACATGGGTAACAACGATTGCTGTATGTGCTTCCGCATACATGTTCTCTCAAGCAACGCGTCAGGCCCCATTGACATCACATTTGCAGCCTCTGAAGAGTTATACATTAAAAATATTATATTGTGGTGTCGTAGACCACAATTTGTATGTGATACATAAAGGATATAGAAACAGAGCAAAAATTGTTTAAAAGAAGCTATGTTTGCTCTATAGATACCTATGGCCCTGCCCTCCGCGCTTTAGAAGTACACGCCACAATACGCTGTGTGAACATGCCCTAACAACCAAAGGAGATTACTTTTGTTTACTTTGAGCTCTAAAAAACCCCTCTGCACTATGGATAATGTCTCCTGCACTCAATGTCAGTACAGTAAGAAGAGCTGGGCATGCAGAAGTGATATGCTAATCACCGCTATTACCACAAAGAGACAGGAAGCATGACTCTAAAGCTCTTCGTAGGTCTGTGAAATAGCATGGTGAGACACCCTCTGAGTTATATTTATTTAAAGGACCACTCCAGTCTCCACCCCGCTCCATAGTTCATTACAAATTGCTTCTAGGTAGTGTCATGAATTTTGCTTACCTGCAGCTGAATACAGGATTTCTAACTGCTGCCACTGAATCACGTGATCTGCTCTCTGAGTTGCTGAAGCAGACTGCATAGTTGTGTGACCCAAAAGTGAATCTCTCTATGCACTCCTGTTGGATGTTCAATGTCAGTCTCATAGGAATGCAGAGAGAGACAACTTCCTGTCAGCATCAAAAGAACTGTGTTTTGCAGCAGATCAGAAAGCAGGTCTTGTGACCTAACTGAGCAAGTTGCATCATCCAAAAATCACGTATACAACTGCAGGTAAGAAAAGTTACTGTCACTGTAGTGTATCTAAAAGCAATTTCTAATGAACTAAGGGAGAAAAAAAACGGAGTGGTACCTTAAAGGGGTTGTCTCACTACAAGGATTGCTTTGTATGTTAAAAATCTTGCAAGAACTAGTCACTTTGCAATATATGTCCATTAACAGTGTCCTACCCATTCCGAGATATCCCCTCGTGTATGGGCTGCATCAGCTCCTCAGGTCACTATAGTTACAGACTTGTTTGATCTATCCTAATAGTCTACCAGTACTGGTTGCTATAGCTACAGACCTGTTTGATGTATCCTGATAGGCTACCAGCACTGGTCACTATAGCTACAGACCTGGCTTCTACTGCAGCCTAGTGAAAGGCAGTAAACATACCCCTGAAATCAAAGTGAAACCAAGAAAACAGGACTGAGGTAAGATGAATCAGTGTAGTGAGACAACCCCTTTAAGCTGCCAGGTTTACTTTAAACTGGATTGACTTAAGAACCCCTACCTACGTTGTATCTGAAAACTGACCTTGTTGACCAGATAATCATTTAACTAATTTGTAGGCATACAATGGAGGCTTCTAGGCCATTCATGAGAATCTCATTGGTAAGTACTAGAGGTACCATACACATGATATGAACATCGACTGAACCCACCAGTTTCAGTGACTTATCTAAGGTACTTGGAGGTGTCCTGACTTTCCTGACAGCAGACTATATATTGGGGGTGGCCCAACTTTCCAGATGGCAGAACATGTATAGGGGTGGCCTGAATTTCCTGACAGTAGTAGTCAGAGAAAAGAAGAATCAGACGTGTTGGATTTCTATATGCCCAAACCTTTATTTTTCAGGAAGACAAGGTTCCAGAGGTCTGCCAATTTTAAAAACACACGTGGGCTCAGCCAAGCCGAATGTGCATGGGTATTGAGGAGTAGGAAGAATAGCTGTCAGATAGTTCTGAGGTATCTGGCCCCCATACTAGTATCTTCAAGGGTTTAATGCTTGTTTTCTGCAGTGGTGTCCTGAAATACCTTCTTATGGTTCTATATTGGGTGCACAACATTTTCTGGTTCACGAACCACACTGTCATATTATGCCTCTCCCAGGCACAAATCTTAGGAGCATTCCCCCCCTGAGATCTGTAAGGCACTTCAATTGTAAATACCCAAATTGGCTGAGAGGTCTTGGTCCCACTTTAGGAATTGTGAGATCAGAATGGGGGGGGGGGGATGGGGGTCCTCTGCTCAATACTCCAGAAAGAGGATATTGGACACCATGTTCATTGTAGTTTTGGGTTTATAGAAGTGGCTGCTTCACAGCTAGAGAGTACAACACACATATGTAGCCTCATCTCCTCCTCTTTGGAGCCTTGAACCTATCGGACATTTTTATGGTACATCTTGTGGATCTACCATGATTGTGTCAGAAATACTCATTTGAGAAAGAAATCCAGAAATAATGCAAAAAAACCCCCCAAGTTTTACTGGATTGCTTGTTTAGGTTGCTTAAAACAGCATTTACAGAACTATAGTGCCAGCCATACATTGCCCGCAAAAAGAAAAACGACAAGGATACAGCACTGCAACAAAATCTAACAGAGGTGTGCAAAGCTCAAAGGTATGATCCAAAACCCTCCAAAATCCAAAAAATAAAGAAAGCAGCACCACCAAAATATGTCAAAAAAGTGATTTAATCACCTAAGTCCATACAAGCAACGTTTCAACTCCTCCATGGAGTCATACATTGCCCACCATAACAGTGGCAGCCATACATTGCCCACCATAACAGTGCCAAACCCATGGTGCCCACAATAAGTGCCAGCCATACATTGCCCACCATAACAGTGCCAGCCATAAAGTTTACACCATCACAGTGCCAAACCCATGGTGCCCACAATAAGTGCCAGCCATACATTGCCCACCATAACAGTGCCAGCCATAAAGTTTACACCATCACAGTGCCAAACCCATGGTGCCCACAATAAGTGCCAGTCATACATTGCCCACCATAACAGTGCCAGCCATAAAGTTTACACCATCACAGTGCCAAACCCATGGTGCCCACAATAAGTGCCAGCCATACAGTGCCCACCATAACAGTGTCAGCCACAAAGTTTACACCATCACAGTGCCAAACCCATGGTGCCCAAAATAAGTGCCAGCCATACAGTGCCCACCACAACTGTGTCAGTCATAGAGTTTCCACCATCACAGTGCCAGGCACATGGTGACCACAGTAAGAGTGCCAGCCATTCAGTGCCCACAATAAGTGCCAGCTATCTAGTTCACACCATAACTGTGCCAGCCATACAGTACTCACAATGGTAGCCATACAGTGCACACTATCACAGTGCCAGCCATACAGTACCCACCATAGCAGTGCCCACCATAGCAATGGCAACCATGTAGTGCCAGCCATACACTTCCAACCATAACAATGCCATCAGTTGAATGCAGCTATCAAAGGATCAATATTATTTTCTGTAATATGAGAACAGAGACAAAGCATGTTTGTGTCCTGATGCCTGGAGGCTGCATGTTTTATACTCTCCAAATTCTGTCCTAGTATTAGAGTGACAAATTGAACTTTGCAGGCTTTGTAACAACACAGTAAACCTGGAATAAGATGAGACGTTACCCCAGTTCACTTAAGATACAAGAACCATTTTTATCACATTACTGCACCCTTATTACATATTTGTGAACGCTGCAGATAAGTGTGGAAATTTGAGGAGTATGGTTAGAAAACCCAGACCTAAGTGCGCTTATCTCCTTTTTGTTGGTGTTTTGTGTACATGTTGCAATAGTGATGTAATTTGGGGTTTTTCTTACATTTGTTTACATGGATCCATTTTGTAACGGACTATTGTAATAGTGTAATACAAGTTATAACGCACGGTTAAGGCTATCATGTTTTTGGTCAATACAGAAAAACAAAAATCCCAAATCATTTTAAAATGTATACATTACCGTATATACTGTACAACAGCTGCTCCCTCTTTTGGGATGTTATGACTATGTTAACTTATGAGTTGCTGCGTGACCTGACCTGGGGGCACTGGATGGCTGACCACAGAATGGAGAGGTTGTACAACTCATGCCACACAGCATCTCGTATACCCTGTTTCCCCGAAAATAAGACAGTGTCTTATATTAAGTTTTGCTCCTAAAGACGAGCTAAGACTTATTTTTAGGGGATGTTTTTTTTTTTCTATGAACAATAATTCACATTTATTGTTGAACAAGACCTCAACATGTATTAATATACTGTAGTGATTTCATCACAAACATCAGCATAAGCAGCCAAACTCTGAATTGCATCAAAAAAATAAGCACTATGTCTTATTTTCGGGGGTGTCTTATTTTCGGGGAAACAGGGTAACAACTTCATGTGCTCAGTTAGCCATCCTGACCCACGTCAAGGTCCCCCAGTGCCTTTCTTATGATATAATAACTGTCCTATAACCCATGACACTGCCCCTAAGCCTCTGTATACCTTATTTGATGTGCGGGGTGTGAGCTGGGACCCAGAGGAGCGTTGCGCTGGAGTTCAGTGTATGCAGCAAGGTGACTGCATGGGTGAAAGGCGGCTATGAGCTGGGGACATCATGTAGAGCGCTGAGTTTACATTTCCCGGCGGGGGACAGAGGAGGATGACTGACAATCTGGGGAGGTGCAGCGGAGTAGCTAGAGTCTTTGCTGCCCGTGGCCGTGGCTGTGCCCCGTTTACATACCACACCCCTACTTTCCACGTTAGGCCCCTCCTCACACTCATAACCGTCACTTTAAAAAAAATCATGTTTTTATGTTACTATATTTATGGAAGTCAAAACATTTTTACTTATCAGTTCATGGAGCTGTGGAAGGGTTTTATATTTGCAGCATAAGTTTACTAAAAAGCAGCCCTGGTACAAGCTTCACCAGCCCACGTATAATCCGCCCCCCCACCAGACCCATACAGTATCCACCTCCAGTTTTTTCCTTGCTCACGCACCTCATCTCTTTCTAAAATAAACAACACTATAAACACAAGCAAGAAAGTATAAGGCTATGTTCACACGGCTTAAAATGGGCCGTATTTCAGTCCGTAATTACGCGCCGGAGTGCGCAAATTATGGCTGGAATACGTCCCAGTCATTACGGTAATCCACAGTTCTCATAGAGAACTATGGGATTACGCTCCTCTCTCCCTGTCTCCGCTCGATAAATCCGCCGCGGGAGGGAGATAAGTGACATGTGAAATACCAGCGTGCGTATACGTGCCGCTGGTAATGAAGGTCTATGGGCCGGCGAGGTGCCGGCCCACCGCTCCCGCCCCCATCCACACGGCGTAATTGCGGGGCGAAATTACGCCCCGCAAATAAGCCGTGTGAACCCAGCCTAAGTGAAAACACCTAATCTCAGGGTCACATACAGGTGTGCACTCACTTTTACAATCGGGGACCAGTGTATGCTGCCACTACACATGTGCCAATATAACCTTGATGGACATGTGTCTTTTTTCAACTATGTAACCTACATTATCACCATATAGAGAACACATAGTGGTCAGGTCACTATCACATGACAGTGGATAGAGAACTGATTTACAACAGAAGCAAAATAACCCCGACATCCAGAAACTCACAAGTGACATCTTCTCTGAGTCGTTCTGTTTCCCTTTTCTTCTCCATCCGACTCGGACCACCATGACCATTTCTTCCAGCCAAAACTCATCCCTGCAGAATTTACAACACAAACATCTTGTCACTTTTTCAGCACTTCCCTAGCAATTCCTACCTCTGCAATGCCCCCCCCCCTTAAGTAAGTAGATCGTAACGTTGCTCACCTTTTAAGTAGGTAGTTTTATAGACCCCAGATAGATAGATTATTTAGGCCCCCTATAGGTAGATGGGTAGGTATACAGCCCTATGTAGATAGTAGGAATAAATGACCCCAGTAGGTAAGTATACAGCTTGCTGTAGTTATTTATAGCCCCCTGTAGGTGTGTAGCCTCGTGTAGGTATATATTCTCCCTTTAGGTACACAGCTCCTGTAGGTATATAAGCCTCTCTAAAAAAACAAAAAAAAAAAAAAACATACCTCTCCCTGTTCCCCCTTCAGAGGAGCTAGTGTCTGGCATCCCTGCATCTCCTATGCCAGAAGCCTAGAGCTGTATCACGTCTCCTGCGAGCCAGAGGTTAGTAGTCAGTCTTCGGAGCAGGGAGCCAATAGCTATTGACTCTCTATGTTTCGCCATAGTTGTCAACTATATGGCGGGGTTCACACGGCTTATTCAAGCCGTAATTGCAGGACGGATTTTGCCCGCAATTACGGCTTGAGTACGGGGCGGGGCGGCAGCTCGCCAGCCGAATAGACATGCATTATCCACGGCGCGTATCCAGCCGGGATAATGAACATGTCACTTTCTCCCCGCCCGCCGAGCAGGGAGGAGAGACGGAATCCACAGTTCTCTGAGAACTGTGGATTACCGTAATGGCTGGCACAGATTCCAGCCGTATTGCAGCGCAGTATGGCGCGCAATACGGCTGGAATCCGTGCCCGAAATAAGCCGTGTGAACGGCCCCTTAGTGTGTCCTGAGGATGCTCATACAGTTGAAAAGATGCACCAGGGGCAGACTGCCCCCCTCCCCACCTTGCTATGCCACGGGGTGCCTGCTTTCACTACGCAGTGGATTACCGTAATGACAGGGACGGATTGGCGCCGTACTGCAGCGCAAATCCAGCGCGGAGTACGGCGCCAATCCGTGCCCAAATAAGCCGTGTGAACGAGGCCTTAGGGCGACATGTATGAATTTTGGCATTTAAATGCCAATTTTCGTGCACATAATATTAATTTAGAATGCACCTGATTTGTGAACCTGCTCTAGTGGGTCATAAATCAGGTGCATTCTTGCACTAAGACGACATTTCTGGCTCAGGTATACAACTTTGAAAGTGGTTTACCTGTTCCAGCAGTAATGCGCCTAGAATTGCTGTACTGAAGCTATAAATCTATAGCTTCGTATGGTTCTAGGGCGTCCCGCCTTCCGAACGCCCCCCAAAATCAGGCGCATTACAAAGTGCTGCGGTCGCTCAGTAATGCGCCTTATACTGGCATACAGGAGGCTTTTAACTATTGTGAACAAGGCTGTGCCTGATGTAGGGCTGAAAAGAGGCCAGACTTCTTGCACAGTCCCGTTCATACATGTCTCCCTTATAGTTTATAGGGGGTAGGCATGTGGTAAAAAACTCATAACCTTTCTTATGCCATAAGAATGCAGCGCGCACAGATTTGCACACGAAAATCTGCAGCAGATTACCATACCGGCCATGTCGATGGGAGTTTATACTCACGTGGCAGTAATTTTCATTTCGGAAATTGACCTATGGTGTGAATGTTTAAATCTGCAGCATGTCAATTTCTATTACAGATTTGCTGCAGAATTTAGCCCATTAAACGAGTGATGGAAAATCTGCATCAAAATCCACACAGTCTGTTGCAAAAGTTTACCCACAGCAAGTTTACATTCACCTTATCGGAAAGATTCGACATGTAACCCGAGGCGATACCTGGGATCTCTGCTGAGGATTTTTACTTAAAGGGGTTTTGCCACGATGTAATGTTGACGTGGGATCCTCCAAAATGGGTTTTTAATCACTTTTCTAAATGTATGTGATTACAAAAAGTGAAGCCTGTGAGAGCTACAGCATTGCTCAGTCCCCCTTAGTTTCCTGAAAGTTTACATTAGACACGACCAGGAGCTGACAGACAGCTGATCTGGCCGACCAGAAGCTGACTGGGAGCTAATCTGGCAGCGCTTGCGTGTTTGCACTTCTTATCTGATGACAGGGAACATGAAGGAGCTTGCAAAGGACTGTGGAGAAAGTGCAGTGTATGAGTCTGTCTGCTGTATATTAGTTGAGTAGACTTTTGAGACGCTCCCTTCTACCTCACTCTCTGCTCACCCCCTCCCTCTCACCCCTGCAGCATTCATGACTCAGCATGCTTTGTTTATACTCTCCCCTGAGCAGATAAGAGGTAAGGAACTCACTTTGTGTGATAACCCCTTTAACTGAGGTGGTAGTCCCCTGTACTTCCTTCCCGAGTGGAATCCGATGAAGATCTGCTCAAAAAAATCAACATGTTCGTCCCCCCCCCACACACACCACAGATTTGTAATCCAAGGTGTGGAAAAACCATGCTCTAGTGCAGGGGTGTCAAACACGTTTTCGCCGGGGGCCACATCAGCCTCACAGCGTACCTTAAAGGGCCGACATAGTTTTAGAACTGTGTAAATGTAACTTCTCCTTAACAGTTAAGAGAGCTATTAAGGAGTAGTTTCATTTGTACAGTATTACTGTTAGGCCTCGTTCACACAGCTTATTCTGCCGCATATTGGCGCCGTACTGTGCGCCGGATTTGCGCTGCAGTACGGCGCCAATCCGCGGCAGCAATTACGGTAATCCACTGCTCTCATAGAGAACAGTGGATTCCGTCGCTCCTCCCCGCTCGGCGAATCCGCCGCGGGGGGAGAAAGTGACATGCACATTATTTACGGCGCGGAGGCGCCGTAAACAATGCATTGTCTATGGGGCCGGGAGCGGCGCCCCCCCCCCCCCCCGCGCTCAGGCCCCGCCCCGTCCTGCCCCTTATTCACGGCGGATTTGTGAGCTCAATACGGCGCACAAATCCGTCGGGAATAAGCCTTACAGTCAGCCCTTTGATGGTAATCAGTAAGAGGGTGAGGCCCAGCGGGGCGGCAGGCTACATGGTGAGGCCCTGGGGGAGGCAGGCCAGATGTGAAGGCCCAGGGGGGAGGCAGGCCAGATGTGGAGGCAGGCTAGATGTGGAGGCCCAGGGGGGAGGCAGGCTACATGGTGAGGCC
The DNA here is from genome assembly GCA_025379985.1 of Phyllomedusa bahiana. NCBI lineage: Eukaryota > Metazoa > Chordata > Amphibia > Anura > Hylidae > Phyllomedusa > Phyllomedusa bahiana. The sequence continues at coordinate 24,654 of JAODAL010017144.1, forward strand.
CAGGGGGAGGCAGGCCAGATGTGGAGGCCCAGAGGGGAGGGAGGCCAGATGTGGAGGCAGGCCATATGTGGAGGCCCAGGGGCAGGCCAGATGTGGAGGCCCGGGGGGAGGCAGGCCAGATGTGGAGGCCCAGGGGGAGGCAGGCCAGATGTGGAGGCCCAGGGGGGAGGCAGGCCAGATGTGGAGGCCCAGTGGGGGAGGCAGGCAAGATGGGGAGGAAGGCCAGATGTGGAGGCCGAGGGGGGAGGCAGGCCAGATGTGGAGGCAGGACAGATGTGGAGGCCCAGGGGAGAGGCAGGCCAGATGTGGAGGCAGGCTAGATGTGGAGGACCAGGGGGGAGGCAGGCTACCTGGTAAGACCTGGGGTGGGGGTTATCTGATAAGACCTGGTGTGGGAAGTAGAGGCTGGTAGCTGGTAAGGCCCCAGTAGTGAAGCCACTTACCAGCCTCACTGATTGGTCCTCCACAGGAGCAGGTATCTTCTGGTCAGGCAGGAAGCTCCTCTGCTCAGCGTCCTGCCAGGCCTGCAGGGGGCGGGGCCGGAGCTCTGAGGAGGCGGAGCCAGACAGTGCTCTTCTCCTGTGAGCAGAGCTGCCGGCCCCGCCCCCTGAGCTCACTGTATGAGCTGTGCTGCCCGAGCCTCCTCCTGTCTCAGCTAGTGAAGCGGCCGCTGTGGAGCTGTGCGGCCATAGGTCTCTCTCCTTGATGTCTGCGCTGGCAGCATCCGGAATCATAACAGTCCTGATGCTGCCAGTACGGACACTGAGAGGTGGAGTGGTTCATAGCAGCAGCCGTGGCCCTCCGCAGTGTCTGTAGCTGCCTCTGGTCTCTGTAGCTGAGCACAGCTCAGCAACAAGTGCCGGGCCAGAAAACACAAGGCAACAGGCCGCGGGCCTTGTGTTTGACACCCGTGCTCTAGTGTAAACTACAGCGCGGGCTGGCTATTCAAATGAATGGTTGTCGGAAAAATCGAAGATCCAAACAAGAAATCCAGCGCAGAATCTGCGTCGAACTCATTGTCACAATCCATTGTGTGAACTTAAAGGGGTTGTCTCACTACGTTGATTCATCTCACCTCAGTCCTGTTTTCTTGGTTTCACTTTGAATTCAGGGGCGTGTTTACTATCTTCTACTAGGCTACAGTAGAAGCCAGGTCTGTAGCTATAGCAACCAGTGCTGACAGCCTATCAGGAGAGATCAAACAGCTCTGTCGCTGTAGCGACCTGATGCAGCCCATACAAGAGGGGATATCTAGGAATAGGTAGGACACTGGTAATGGACACATACTGCAAAGGGACTTGTTTTTGCAAGATCTTTAACATAAAAAGCAATCCTTGTAGTGAGACAACCCCTTTAAGCTTAGACACCCTTTTTCATAACATTGCTTCAGATAGCTGATTCACACGAAATTAATTGAAAAGCTCCGTAGATCTTTTGCAGTTAATAGGACAGAAAATATAGAGGGAATGCTTGTGGTTAATATTGGATTACTAAGAAGAGCGTGTTATGCTGAAGGTTGACCTGCCCTGAGATGCTGCTTTGCGGCCACTTAATGCTGCACACTTGTTGGGACACACAGAAAGTAGTTCCCGCCTCCTTTCTTCATGTGTTTGTGTTGTTGAGCAGTTTAGCAGGGTGACATGTGAGGCCTTGCCTTGATTATTCATCAACTGTAAGAAAAGGGAAAAGGCAAAACAAGCCGCCCACACTGTTCACGGCCCGGCTCGGAGGCTTGGCACAGCTCTGCTGTTTCTCTACTATTGGCTCCCCTGTAACACACCTCTGGAATGTCTCCTTTCAGAATACAGCACGCTATATCTGTACTTACCAGCCATGGCTTTCATCTGTGCTGCAATGTCACACCATAGACAGAGCTCTTGTTAGAAGTGCGCAGCAATGTAGCTCCTCAAAGAATGAGGTAAATAGATTGATTTAAGGGCCATCGCTTTCTTTCATATTTTCTCACATTCCACTGGTAAAGATGAAAGAAATTGTCACCCAAATCTGAAATCTATATTTTTTATATTCTTTGGCGTTTGTGTTCTTACTTTTTTCACGTCAAGAAATCTGAAAACTTAAAGGGGTTGTCTTGGTTCTGTTTTATTTTCAAAAATCAATTTTTACCTCCAGACTCACCCTCGTTCCAGCGCTGCCGGTGCTCTCTCTTCATTTTCAGTGTACTTCTAGCTCCTGGTAGTCCGCGCATGCGCTCTGAAGCCACTGATTAGCTATGGCAGTATTGTGTCTTTTCAATCACTGTTCAAAACGTTCCTAAGACTATGTCCACACTGCACAGGAAAACGATCATATCTGCGGCGCTTTTCGTTTTTTAAAAGCGCCGCAGATATGATCGTTCCTGCAGCCCCATAGGCGGCAATCGGAAAGACGAGCTGAAGTCTACACAGCTCGTCTTTTCTCTGCTCATTTTTCTGCAGCGGCGTATTATACAATATGTTGTATAATACGCCAGCACTGTCAGGGCTAGGCGGCGCTCAGTCTGCAGGGAGCAACTTTTCTGCAGCAGCTTGATTAGCGACCCCACCCTGATAGACATTCTGTGGGAGCGGGTGTGAGTGACAGAGTTCCAGCCACTCCGGACAAGGGGCGTGTCGCAATGGGAGGACCCAGAGGCCGCTCCAATCAGCTACAGTGCGGTGGTATCCGGGAATCACATTTAAACTCCCTGAAGGCTGAGTGCGGTGCCTGTGATATTTCCTGGCTGCCTTGTATTCCTTGTGCTATTGCTTGTTATTTGCTCACCCGTGTACCAGACCTCGGCTTGTTCTCCTGACCCCGGCTTGTCTTCTGAATTTGTACCTCGCTCCCGTTCATGTTTGACCTCAACTTGTATACGTTTATCCCTCTGGTTCCGATTTGTGGCTTTGGCGTTCCTGATTTGATATTGACCCGGACTGTCTGACCTTTCTTCCTCCTGACGGCCCCCTGCACTCTAGCAGCGCAGGGATTGTCGCCCAGTTGCCGTCTGCCGTCTAGGGCAGCACGTCAAGTAGGCAGGGACAGTGGGCTGGGTTCCAGTTAGGGCTCACTGCACCTCCCTTGACGTGACAGGCGCTTTTCGTTTTCTTGCTGTCTTCTCATATAATACAATTGTATGGGCGACGTCAGGAAAACAAGAAGCGACCGCAGTTTTTGCACAAACCGTGACAGAAGCCGCGGTCATTCATCGGAAGAAAAATGGCCGCTTTCGGGCCATTTTGTTGTCCGATGCAGTGTAGACATCGCCTTACGGCGATGTCAGAAAAAGACATTGATTGACTACTACAGTCAATCAATGGCTGCCGAGCGCCGGAGGTAACAGAAAGCCTGGCGAGAGCAATGGTAGATCTGCCTTTATGTAAAGGAGTTAAAAGGGTGTTCCTACTGAGGAACATCCTCTCCAAAGGTCGGCTCATAGAAAGCTACAGGTCAACCATGTGAGAGAATAAGGAGGCAGCGCTTGCATTCGTCCACCCCATTTACTTCTATGGGAGTTCCAAATTGAGCGAAGTGAGTGTTCACGACTATATTTCAGAACTCCCATAAAAAAGAATGGGGAGGACGTCCACAAGCCCCGCCTCCTTATTCTCTCACACGGTAGGCTCGTAGGACCTGTGAAGCGGATGTTCCTTCATGGAAACACCCCATTTTACTTCTCTCATCTTTCTCACTTTGGAGTGTATTGACCTGTACAACTAGTACTATGTGTGTGAGAAGCTGCTGTAAGTTACTGTGGTTTTTGCCTGTGTTTCTAACATGTATTACCAGTAAAAAACAGTGTTTTGCAGGTAACAATTAACTTATCCAAAAACCATGTGGTTTTTATGAGAGTTTTCTGACCCCAGGGTGCGTTGAAATATACCAGTATTGTGATTTGCAAATAATATGTATCAGTGTCTTGATTTAATAAGTAAAAAAAAAATTGGCGACAGATTTCCTTTAAGCATTTTCAAGGACACTGCCATGAGTTGCACAGCATTTACCTTTATGTCGAATGTTTACTTAAAAGGGGGTTGTCGCACTACAAAGAATACTTCAAATGTAGGGGAACACAAAAAAAACATTTTCCCAAAAACATTCTTTGTTTTATCTTTCTTTGTTAAGGAGCTACAAAAAGATTTTTATCACCTTCCCGCTCTATTTTTTTCTCCCAGGACCGACCATTACTCCCTTCTCCCTCTGTTTGTTCTATTGATAGCAGGGGGTGACTTCTCACAAGGGGGCCCCACCCAAATGAGAGCCTTTGTGTTATCTGAACTTTTCAGACAAAAGCTAATAAAACTGCTTTTACTTTTGATAAATCTCCTGCAGGGGTTTTTAGAGAATTTTAAGCTAATCTAAAATAAATTTCCAGACTGAAAACCCGGGGTTTGAATACATGGATGAATGCAGGGGTCCTATGCTAATTCAGCATCTGACCAAAAGTGATAGGGGTTTCTATGAAAATCTGAGGGAACAAACCCCCTTTTTGTTCCCCGGTTTTCCCTTGGTCAGCTCGGTCCTCTGTGTCATCTTAGTGCACCCCACAATGTCCCCTAATTAAAAGGCCAGTGTGGCCACTGTCCGCTCCCCATTTTTGTTCTTAAAAGGGCATTTTTTGTTCCCCATCTTTTTTTGTTCCGGATTTTGACTTTCACTTGTATTGATTCCCAGTTTCTGACTTGTAAAGTCAGTTGTAAAAAAAAAAAAAAAAAAATGCATTGAATGGAAAATCACTTGTGATAAAGCAACATTGAAGCTGCAGAGCACCACACGCCATTGATGTGAGAGGTGAACGTCGGTTATGAAGGTCACAATGGCAGAACCATACACTCCAGTTGAGCAGCTCACCACTACAATAGACCAGGGGGCTACCAGACATGTGTCTAAAGCAGTTTAGCAAATCCAACTAAAATGGGCTCAAAAAGAAATTGTATGAACGCTGCCCCTTTTGCATGGGTAAAAAGTTTTTTCATTTTTTGTTTGGAAATATTGGAAGGGACCTCCACTGTTTGACAAAGATTGCCACCCAAAATTTTGAATTCCTTTTTTCTGCTTAAATCAAACAAGGGATGTTGGCGGGGTCAGACAAAAAACATCAGAACAAACTCCCTGAAACCTTTTGCGGAAAAACAATTTTGGGGGTGGGGGGCAAAATTTAAATTGTCGGGGGAATTTTTTTTTGGGAAATTCTTTGGGGGCCCATTTCTTTCCATGAAAAAAACTTTTCACGGGATTTGGGTTTGTGAATTCATCCTTAAAGATCACATCACACATAATGACGGAATGTTTTTCCCTGGGGGAAATGGAACCCCCCATCAAGATTTAAAAGTAATACTCGGCCCCATAATTCCCCCAGACTTGAACGCATTGTGAAAAGACCGGGGAAAATGTTTGGCTTTCCTTTATGAATCCCCCCGATGCACCCCCAGCACTGTAGGAACACTCCCGTTGGCATGGCCCCCGAACCAAAAACCCCAATCTACATAGGGAAAAAAAGTTTTTTAGCCCCCACCCACCAATTGGGGCAAGTTTCTCCCACTTAAAAAGTTTAGAGGGGCCCTGAAATTGACTTCGTATTTAAAACCCAAAAAATTAAAAACAAATGAAAAACAAATACGGGGAAAAGCACTTGTCCTAAATTTGGGAAGGGAAATTTTTAATTTGAAAAATTAGGGGGAAAAAATTTAAAGTATTTGGTCATAAAAAAATTTCCCATCTAAAATACTTTTTTAAAATATCCTTTTTTTGGGGCAAATGACAGAGGCCCAAACTTTTTCTGAAAGGGTCCTTCACCGGTTGGAAACCACCGTTCGGGTTATTTGGGCCCCCACCTTTCCCATGCAGTTTCTCCTCTACAGGGGTTTTTTTGGGGCGTCGCTGGGCAACCCGAACTTTCAACTCCCTAAAAATTTTTCTAGGGGGTTGAGATTTGGATACTGCTGGCCACTCCAGGGCCCTTTTGAAATGCTTCTTACGAACCCCCCTCCTTCGTTCCCTGGCATTGTGCTTTTGGAAAATTGTCATGCGGGAATGACCCGCCACGTTTCAACTTCAAGGGCCCCTTCCCCGTTTGAAGGGGGTTTTGCACCCCAAAATCTCACGAAAACCCCATTCATATTTTCAGAAACACGGATCAGCCCATCCGGTCCCCTTGCAGGGGAAATCAGCCCAAAAGAAAGAATTGCCCCCCCCAGGGCTTCACAAAAGGAAAGGTGTCTTTGGTCAACCACTTTTCTCTCTCCTCCAAACACGAGGGAGTTTGTGTTTTTTTTTAAACCCAAACAGTTCTATTTTACTTTTATCTGACCAAAAGCTTTCCCAAATTTATTTTTTTCAAAAATCTTCGGGAAATGCTCTCAAGCAAATTTAAAGGGGCCCGGGACATGTCGGCTTAACCCAGGGGGAAAAAACCCTTTGGGGGGCGTAGTGTGTTACTGCTTTTGGGGGCCTTTGTTAACTTTTGCCCCACCCTGCAGGTAAATTCCCCTAGGTCCCCCCCCGTGTGGTTCTGGGATTTGCCAACCTTTCCCTTGTGATCTTTTTTGACCCCATTTGGTGAGATCTTGCGTGGACCCCAATCGAGGGAATTATCATTGGTCTTGTATGTTTTTTCCTTTTCAAATTTTATTGATCCCACAGTTTATTTCTTAACCCCAAAAAGCTGCTTCCCCTTTACAGTTTTCCGTTTTCCCCACCGGGGTTTGGGGGCTTAAAATTTTTTTTTCTGGGTTTTTTTTACAGCTTTTTTGGTCTTAAACCATGGGGGATTTTGGAAAAAGTGTAAACTTTTTTGGGGTTTTGGACGGGGTTCTTTTAAATTTGAAAATTCAAACATTGCCATTATTTGCAGGTAAAGTTTGGAGGCCCAGAAAAAGGGCCTAAAAAAAGAAGAATTATGGGTCTGTGAAAAGCCAAAATCTTGGTGACCACATACTGAATTTTCCCCCCTAATTTGCAAATAAATTTTTTCCCCAAAATAAACAATGTGATTTTTCTGGATTATTTTCCCTCATTTTTCCCTCTCAAGCTGGGGGTCCACCTATGATGTAAATTACAAGCCTCTCCCCATTTTTTTAAGTGGGAAATTTTCAAAATTTGGGTTTGGGTGACTAAAAAATTTTATTTTTCCCCCCTTTACCATTAAAAGGTCTTTCCCCCACCCGCGGGCTGCTGTTCATGGCTGCATACAGCGTTTTACTCTTAAATTTTCCCTAGGGGCCCATAAAATTTGGGACTCTACTTTTATTTGTTTTATATATTATATATATATTTATATATAAAAATATATATATTTTAAAAAATTATACTTGATAAAAAAAATTTTTTTTCACCCATTTTCAAAACCCTTACGGGGCCCAATAACCTTTTGTTTTCTAAAAGCAAAATTTTAATAAAATTGGGTATATAGCCCCGATTTTCCCCTTTAAAGTTTCCTATGGCCTGATCATGGCCTTACTCTAAAATCCGTTAAAGGGGAAATTTTTTCTTTGTATCCCAAGGGAAATTCCCAAACAGAAGCAAACGTGTGAGTGAATAGGCAAAAAAGGTTTTGTAGATTTTTCCCCTTTTTCAAAAATCTTAATTTTTTTATTTTTCTTTTTTGTTTGCAATGAAAAATTTCTATGACGGGCACTTGGTGCTTCTTTAAATTTTGGGTTGTCCATTCCCCAAAAAAACAAACAGCGGGCTCCTTGGGCCCGGGGTTTTTAAAAAATAAAAACCTTTTATTCATTTTCCCTTTTGGGGTTCCTGTTTTTCAGCGCTGTATTCTCCCAGCCCTTTTTTTTTCCTTCTTGTACTTCAAAATGGGGACTTACCGTTTTCAGCCCGCTTTTTTGGGCTGCAGGGGGTTAATTTTCCTCTAAATGACATTACAGTTCGTAAGTGAACAGAGCCAAGGGGGACCAGTTTCAGCCAATCATGGCTGCCTCGGTTTCTGTCCCCATTTTGGGAAATACCAAAAAGAATATGGAAAAATTTGGAGAGAAAACCGCCGGGGGCCAGGGACCAGGACGAAGGGGTACAGAAATTTTAACTAGTTTTTTTAAAGGGGTTTTTGGGGCCCCAACTCAAATTTTTTACCTCCTGGGATCCCCTTCCGCTCTTTGCTCAGAAGGGGGCGTTGTGATTTTGGGTTTTAATTCAATCATGTGGGCCCAGCAGGGTGGCAAACACCATGCCTTTTCCCCCTCTCTAGTCAAAGAAAGGGCTTTTTTATGTAGAAGAAATTTTAAATACTAAAACTGTACTCACAGGAAAAATTTTTTTCCCCTTTTCAGCACAAGGGGCTTTGGGCAAATCCCTGCAAAGGGGAAATTTTAAACCCTTTGGGGGTTTTTTTTTCCCTTTTTATCCAAAGCACTTTACCTCCCCGAGGGTTTTTTTTTTTTTTATTTGGGACTGTTTTTACTTTTTAAAAAAATATTTCCAAAGGGCAGGGGTATAATGTCAGCACCCGGGGTTTTTAACAAAACAGTACTACCTGAAAAGAGGTTTTTCTGACATGTGCGACCAGGCCGAGGATCACAAGCCCGGCATAACCCCCCGGGAAAGACTTTTAAACAATGGATCACTAAAAAAGGGGCAGCTAAAAACAAAAATGGGGGCAGAAAATTTTTTTTTAAAGATACGGTGAAAAAAGTTTGTTTTTTAAAATTTCAAACCCTTTCCCCCTCCCAATTTACTTTTGGGCAAAACCCCTTTTTAAAAACCCAATTTCCTTCAAAAACTGCCTTTGGGGAGGGCTTTCTGTAAATGGGTCAAACTTAACAATTTTACCCCAAAATTTTTGGTGCTTTTTTGAATGTGTCCCCTTTTGGGTTCAAAAAGGGTTTTTTTCCCACCATGTTTTTGCCCCGGGAAGGGGGCCCCAGTAGAAAAAGGTTGGAAAAACTTTTTCCCCAGATAACTGAAAGTTTACCCCGTGACTTACAAAAGTCCCTTTTTCAAACAGTAAAGCATTTCAATAATGATTCTTCCTTTTTTAACAAAATTTTTGCGGGAAAATATTTTTTTTCATGAAAGGGCTTGCCTTATTTTTAAAATGTTAGTTTAAATTTCAAGCTATAGTTACCAATTGGGAAAATGTTTATTATTGAACATTTTGGGATTTTCTTTAAAGTGTGGCCCAAAAAATTTTTAATTGTGGGGGGGCCAAAATTTCGGGGCTCCCATAAAAGTAAATGGAGAGGGCGGCTGCAACTGCCGCCCTCCTCATTTACATGCATGGTCGGCTCACAGCTAGCTGTGAGCGACCTTTGAAGGGGTTATCCAGGAGTTTAAGGATTTCATAGAACACTATAAACAGCAGTTATATTGAAAATTAAAGATATTCCACTACCTTCATGTGTTTCTTTTTTTCCTTTTGCCTCCTTATTCATCTAAGATCCACAAGCAGTTTGACTTCAAAACATGGGAGTATCAGTAGTTTTCCAACATCTCTTTCCTACAACTCCCAGACTGCATTGCAATTTAAGATTTCCCTCGACAGTCATCACTAATAGGGTCTATGTGATGACATTAGCGTGCAATCCACCCAGCTCTGTACTTGCTGTCATGATAATGATGATAGATAGGACTCATAAGTCACTCTGTAAACTGTACAAAGCTGCAGTAATAATTTTCATGACGGCAGTACACAACCTCCACAGCTCTGAACTGCTGTCCTCTGCTCCCATTACTCATTTCTGCCAGCAGGACTTAAAGACAAACAATGAGCTCCCCCTGTAATTACTCTAATGTAATTACTTCTATTCACTTTCAAACAACAGGCTAGAAATGCAGCTAGATCGTTCTCTGCTCAGGTCACGCCCTCTACATGGGAGTGTTCCTGAGCTGAGCCTGGCTTCTAAGCACACCCACAGAGTGTGATGTAACATTCAGTGGGGCCATGTGAACAATGAATATCACATGGTTTGCAGAGTGGAAGGGAGTACAGCGCTCTTTGCCTTGTCCTTCACAGCAAGACAGGTAAATCATTTTTAATAAGTATGAATTACGAAGTTTAATATAAAACAGTTGTGAGCCCTATATCAAAACAAAAAAATCTTCAAGCTTTGAAATAAAGACTTATCACTGTAACCTTAAAAATACATGTGACTTAGCCTTTGCTTGCTTTTACTTCAATACTATAATGTCTATTTGCCAGTCACTGTGCTGAACATTCTTGATTAGTCAGATTACTTAGCAAGATTTGCTTGTCATTATTGCTGGATCGCTACAGTTGTACAGACAGTATCACAAGCTTGCCCTCATTTACTCCTGACAGATTGTTTGTAAACTGGTTGCATATAGAAACATGACTTGGTCAAACATTTCTAGCATGCAACCTACCATTCCATACATTACACAAACAGTGTTGCTTACAGTTGATAGTCTTAAATCTTCATTTAAAGGGAACCTGTCACATAGGTTATGCCCCCCCTTGCTGAGGACAGCACAAGCTAGTGTCAGACCTGCTGTTTCCAGCGCTGTGCCCCTTATCCTGTAAGATGCTGTAGTTTTAGAGCATTTAATGCTCAAATCTTATTCACGAGTAGATGTAAGCCCTGCCCACCAAATGCTAGCCCTGCCCACCTGGCAGTAATTCACTTGATTCTGCCTATTCAAAGTAATAGGTTTATCAGTTGAGGTGGGCGGGGCTAGCCTCAGGTGGGCGGGTTTGAAAAAACTGACTCTTTGAATTACTTTTCTGGCTGAAAACTGCAGATTTGAGCATTAAAGAGAACCTGTCACATAGTTTTTGCCCCCCTGGCTGAGGACAGAACAAGGTAGTGTCAGGCATGCTGTTTCCAGCGCTGTGTCCCTTATTCTGTAAGATGCTGTAGTTTTCATGTATTTATTGCTCAAATCTGCAGTTTTCAGCCAGAAGAGTCATTCGAAGAGTTCTTCAGAGTGTCAGTTTTTTGCAAACCTTGCCCCTCTGAGGCTAGCCTCACCCACCTCAACTGATAAACCTGTTACTTTGAATAGGTAGAGCATAATCTATGTGACAGGTTCCCTTTAAATACACGAAAACTACAGCACCTTACAGAATAAGGGACACAGCGCTGGAAACAGCAGGTCTGAAACTACCTTGTTCTGCCCTCAGCAAGGGGGGCATAATCTATGTGACAGGTTCTCTTTAAGGGTGACATGTACATACGGGGCTGTGCCAGTAGTCTGCTGTCCTTTCAGCCCAACAACTAGCACAGCCCTGTGCGCTCGATGTATGAGCAGGCGCAGTCCAAAATTGGGCGCATTATAATGCGCCCGCGGCACTTTGTAGCTAGAAAGCACTAAATCCAGGGCGCGTTGCTAGGGTCCTAAAACATACAGGGCCCGGGCCCTTTGTGTTAAGTTTTTCTCAGAAGGGCTGCGTTCACACAGCATTTTTCACGCCCTATGAACTGCGGCATGTGTTTTTACAGAGAAAAAAAACTGTGGCCAGTGTCACATTACGTCGTGTGAACATACACAGCGTATTTGTGGGGCATAACTGTGCTATAGTGCGCCCAAAGTGCACCCCGCAAATACAGTAAAATTATAGCACTGAGTGCTATGATTACCTGTTGCTTTCCCTGGCACACAGAACCCGCCTGTAAAAATATGTAACATACCACTTCTTTTGGGGGAAAAAGTGAAAATGGATGGGATTTGGACCAGAGTGCTGCTGAAAGTACATGCTGGAGAGCGCATACTGCCAACAACAGGCATATAGCGGTGCGCAGAGGTACGTGCCACAGTACACAAGGTGTTTTGGAAGTACGCGCTGTACTTCCAAGCATGGAGGGGGGGGGGGGGGGGGGTTTCCAGCAGCAGCCTAGAACCTGATGATCTGAGGTTCAGGGCACCGGCAGTTTTATCCGGGGCTTGTGCCCCGGATAAAACTGCCTAGCGACACCAGTGGCTAAATATATGACCCGCAGTAAAACAGGTTCATAGATTCAGGTGCATTCTATGCTACTAATGCATGCAAAACAAATGGCACCTGGGCTATATATGTCGCCCTTAGTGTCAATTTCTGTGTACCTTTCCACAAATCTGTGTTCCAGTAACATTTTATATCTTGATGGATAAGGCTGTGGCCACACAGCATAGGACAAAAACCGTCGGAAAGCCGATGGCTTTTTGTCCAATGAATGACCCCAGTTTTTTTCATGTTTTGCGCAAAAAGTTTTAGCATTTTTTCCGTCGGCCCGTACAATTGATTGTATGGAAAACCGATGGAAACATGCCAGGCTGCAGCGGTTTTTACATGTTCCTAAAATCGCCAACGTCAGAAAACGATCTGAAAAAACCCCCACCTGTGTGGACTACGGGTCGTTTTTTCTCTTAAAGGGGATGTATCGCTTCTTCAGTTCCCCCCTTCACTGTTCATGCTCGCTCTCGAGCCCTGTTCTCTCCACCCCCCCCTCTCTGTCTGAGTCCACATCTCACTGTTCCTCTCCCTGCAGTCTTATTTTGTGAGAGCTGTTTAAATACCACATACCAGCATTCAATCTAGACAGTCTTCTATAAACTCAGTCTTCTATGATCTCTTCTCTCCTCTCTCAGCTGGAGGTTTGTTGCAGTTGAATCCAGTCTTCTATGAACGGCACAGATCTCCCTTCTATCCAGGAGAGTTAGGCACCATGGCACAATTTTGCTGTTTTCTGATTGTAGAATCAGCTGCAGTGTGTTTCTACTGGGTGTGCAGAGTGAAATTGCTACAGCCCCTTATTCTGAGTGAGAGAAGCAGGGATCAAGGCACATTTCTGCTGTTTTCTGATTGTAGAAGCCCTGCAGTGTTATTGTGTTTCTTCTGGCTGTGCAGAGTGAAATTCCTGCTGGTCCCTTACTGTGCTTGAGAGAGTCAGGAATACTCACTCCCGTGAATCCGACCGGGGGCCAGACAATGTAAATGAGTAGAGTCGTCCGCCAATGACAGGACAGGAGGAGGAATCCGACCAGCACTGGGGAACTGTGTTTACAGAAACAGAAGATAAGGAAAATTGTGAATACAAGACAGCTTTGCTAATGACATCCAATTGCAAAGTTGCTTGTTTTCCTTGTCTCCTTATTCTGAAGACCATTTAATGAAATGATACAACCCCTTTAAAGTCTATGGCCATGCAAAATGATTGAATTTTCAGCAGTTTTAGAATCTTAAAACTGCCGAAAATATGATTGTTTATGTGTGCAGTGTAGACATAGCCTAAAGCTGCCTTATGATCCAGCAGAAAACCTGAAATCCTCAAATCATAGTAGGTTACTGAACTTATGTAACATCTATGACCCCTTTCGAATGCACTTCTGGTCAAAATTTCACAATGTTCTTCAATTCTTATGCATTCATTATGTGACGATTTTCTGTTGCTTTGTTATCTAATACTCATCTGCTTTCTAATTCAAAAGCACAATGTGATCGTATTGAAAATTTGGTAGATGACCTACTTGTTTTCCTGTTCTCCTGGAACTGGTCTTTGTTTTTTCTCCCTACACCTTATTTCTTCTGGTGACTCTTGCTTTAGATTGTCAACTGTTGCATTTTTGTGGGAAATGTCCTGTATAGGCTTTAGTGAAGCATCTTCTATTCAGGGGGTCCTCATGGCTAGATCATTGGTCCATAGGTAGCTTTACTAGGATGCAGTCACCACAAAATCAAACAAAGCGCTTCTATTATATACTTTGTGACACGTATCCAGTTGTTTTTTGGTCACTTTACATGCTGCTCATCTATATATAGTCTACTTACAAACAGTAGTAATGACATGATTGCTCTGTTGTTTTCTCTCCAGGGATAGATACAATTAGACTAGACCATTAGGCAATGGCCCACACTACATGAAAGGAGAATAGGATCATCTTTTTCTGTTCTGGGAAGGAGGTTTCTTCATACTTATCAGGTGCTGCTGATAATGCTTATACTTCTCAGGCCATAATAGGTATGAAAGCCGAACCATCAAGCAATCCTCTCACTGCTGTGCTGTTACAGCTCACAGAAGGGAAGTCAGAGAATTCAGTGTACATAGGGGAACTTTAAAAAATTGTATAAAAAAACCAAATCATCCAATTACAAAAAATTCATGCAATAGTCACATATTACTTGTCAATATGTGAAAAGAGAAAAATTTGACGGTAGTGTCACTTTAAATTTTCTCTGAAGAAGACTTAAAGGGAACTTTTCATCTAGGTTATGTCAACCTTGCTAAGTACAGCACAAGCTAGTGATGGACAAGGTGTTTCCAGCAGGGTGTTCCTTATTCTGTAAGGTGCAGGAGTTTCTGAATATTTCTTCAACTCTACCCACAAGTGTTCGGGGTTGAGGTCTGGGGACTGTGGAGGCCAATCCAGCAACTCTACTTCATTGAACCATTCCTTCTCCAACCTTGACATATGCTTCGGGTCATTGTCCTGCTGGAACACTATGCTGTCTTTTTCATACCAATGGTACTCAAGTATATGAAGTAACTCATGTTGTTGCCACTCACATATAGCTCAGCATTAAAGATCACCATCGATCCTGGTCAAGTATCCAACATCTTTGGCTGTAAAACAACCCCATGTCATCAGGTTTCCTTCACCGAAGTTGAATGTTTCTTCAATTTCTCGATCTATTAATCCCCTTTTCCCTTGATTCTTCCAAACCCATTTGCCCCCATCAGAGTCCAGTCTATTAGACTTTTGTCTCATCCCTCCAAATCACCTGCTTCCAATCTTCTACTGTTTACCTTTCGTAGTTTTTTGCAAACTCTTTGCTGACGCTTCTTATGATGAGATTGAAGTCGAGGTTTCTTCCCCTGTTTTCGGGCCATCATTCCAGAACTGTGTAATGTGTGTTGCCCGGTGCTTGCATGGACATCTGTGATCTCACTCTTATGAAGCAAATGAGCCACCTCCACTGCGGTGTCTGTCGCGTTAGAACTGATAGACCTTGTGATGAGCGACTTGCTGACTGATATTTTGCCTGGACGCCTACCTCTTGGCTTTTGAATGGATGGATGGACTTCATTTCATATTCTTCCTGTTGTCATTGCCTCACATGATGCAGTTTAGCAATTTTTTTGGCCCACAGACTATCGATGAGCTGGATGATGCTGCTTCTCCTTTCTTGGGAAACCTTCACGGCTGATCGAACCAGTGACCTTTTGCTTGGAAATCAACCTAATAACACACTGAGCTATCAGGGAATCTGAGAACAGGTTGTAATTTGCATTATACAAGAAGAAAAAGATTGTCCTTACTACCTTTGAAAGCTGGTGTCTTCGGCTTCCATTCTCTACCCACTTGCTGTCTAGGATTTATGGTCTGCTGACACAGGCTGAGACATTTACTAAGCTTAATTTTCAAATATCGTGGGAAAGAGAACTCTCTAAAGAACTCTCGGGAGAGGAGTGGACCCAGGTATTATAACTTGCTCGCAGGACCTTGGTTTCCATAAGAATCCAAGAGTTAAATTATAAAATTATTTCTAGATGGTACAGAGTCCCTTAGCTCTTACATTCCTTCTATCCTGCTGTTTCCAACTTATGCTGGAGATGCCACAGGGAAGTGGGTACGATGGTACACACATGGTGGAAATGTGCACTCCTCCAACCCTATTGGACTAAGGTCATCCGTATAATTGACTTGATCACGGGAGAAAAGCTGGAGAATGATCCAGCGGTTCTTCTCTTCATGCTGTTTCAGGATTCGCCCCGCTCCCTTAAAAACCGGTTAATAATCTTCTTACTGAACGCAGCTAAGGCTCTTATCCCTAGGCTTTGGCGCTCCACGACCCCTCCCTCCATTACAGTTTGGTTTGAGGAGATACACAGAATCTGTCGGTGGGAGGAAATTAGAGGTAACTCGATGGGTGACGGTGTAATGTTTTCCAAGATATGGGACGACTGCTTTACATTTTGCAGATCGACTCACTATACCAGCTTTCACTAGCTTGTTTCTATACTGTTTGGTTTTGACCGGCCCTTCCTCCTGGTGGATGGTGGTGGACGTCTGAACCTGACGGGCTGTTCCCCTCCCCTTCTTTCCTGTGTTGCCCCATGGGCTTTTTGTTTGTTTTTTCTACTTTTTCGTTTCTCATTGCTTTGATAATGGATGGTCTCTCCGAATGCAGTCTTCTTTTATAAGTGTCCCACACCTATAGATGGTTGAAATAGTTGTTCAAATTTGGCTGCACCTTGTCTTGTCCTATCAGATAGCCATTGTAGTCCTGACCTGGGACGCAAGATTTTATAGCCATATCCTTAACACAAAAAATGAAAAAGAAATGTAAACATGAAAAACGCTGCAGTAGGTGGGGAAAAAAAACAGTTTTCAACAAAAAACGTCCTGAATAACATTTGTGGAGTCTATGAAATTGATGCAGAATTCCAGCACTCATGCTCCAGGTAGAAAATTCTTTGAGTAAAACCCACTTTTATTGGAAAAATACTAAAAACATTATATAAAATCATGATTTCTATGATTTTATATCGTGTTCTTTTAAGTATTTTTGCAATAAAAGTGCATTTTGCTCAAAAAAATTTCTACCTGGAGCACAAGTGCTGGAATTCCTCTTTCTGTATCGGATTCACTGGAACTTCTGCAGCCGAACGTCCATTCCTTTGTGCACCGTGTGTTGATGGGACTCATTTAGCCCAAGATTACCAGTGAGCATTCATCAAAAGTTGTCTTCTTTCCTCTGGAGTCTATGAATTTGTTCTGAGAAACAGTATTGCCTCCATCAGATCCTCCTTCATAGATGACTTCAGATTTTATCTCTTTATTTCCAGGCTAGAGAACGGCCTCTCTACACTAACTTGGGTTGCGGGCAAAGCGATGACCACAGGGGTAACATCTCTAACAATGTCAGGGTGTAAAGGAATTGCCTCAAGCACAGTCAGTTCTGATGAACGGTTGAACTCTTCTATTTTCTTTAAAAGCAAGTGAAACATTTTGCTGATATCTGGTCAATCTCTTTGCTATTGGAGCGGAATCTTTCCCCTGTTTCAGTGCTTTGCTTGCTCCATGTCATCAATTACACTCCTCATGTGATGAGGCTGAAGATATGGGAGCAGTAGCACTGGCCGGACCCAATTTCTCTTGCTCTTTGCATCGAACTAACTGGACCAACTTATTATATATTTTGGTAGTTGGAGTCGGTCCATTTTATGGACTGCTGCAAAATGGGCACTGACTCCACAGCCCTGGTTTCTGACCAGTTTTTTGGGTGGTTTTAAGTTTTTTGTTGAGGTTTTTGCCATTGTGTTTTGGGGCGGTTTTTCAGGTAGTTTCACAGGTTTTTAAATGTATATGCCTCGATTAATCACTTGGGTGGTTTTACATCATTTCTGCATCAAAAACCATCCAAAAATCACCTGGCAGTTTACATAGACTTCAATACTAAATTTTCTGCCAGACTCCGGCAGAATTAACAACATGTTTTAAAGACCGACTGGAAAAAACCCCCACCTGTGTAGACTACAAGTCGTTTTTTGTATTGAAGTCTATGTGAACTGTTTTCCTTTGGATTTTCAGCGGTTTCTAAACACTAAAAACGCCAAAAATCTGACGGAAAACCTGTTCTTTGTAGACGTAGCCTTAGTGGACAACCAGTTTAAATTTCTACATTAAATTCTAAGTTTAAAAATATGATCACCACATGATTTTACAGGTTACAATAGCTTAGTAAATAACTTGACTTCAGGATGTAACCGCCTCTGGGGTCCCAAATTTCATGCTTGAGGAGGCATATTTCCATGGAGCCCAGATCTCTAGAAAACTACTCTCACGTCTAAGGGTATGCACATGGCGTAATTTCAGCACACGTTTCGCCATGTATCTGCGCTCTAATACGAGCGGCATGTGCACCGAAATTACGTTAATCAATAGCTCTCATAGAGAACTATGGATTACGCCTCCTCTTCCCGCTTCTACAATACGATCGTATTGTACACCTGGGGAGATAAGTGACATGACAATGATTTGCGACGAGTACGCGCCGTGAGTGCTGACTGTAACTGGGGCTGGCGGGCTGCCGCACCCCCCCGCGCACTGGGAGTGCGCGCATCTTAGCGCGAGCTCCCGAAAGAGACGTTGTACTGTGGCGCATACTGTACGTGCCGCAGTACATCGTGTGAACATACCTTAAGACTTTCTTTGTTGTCCATAGCAACCAATCAGAGCTCCCCTTTCATTTTTCCAGAGCACTATATGAAATTAAAGGGGAACTCTGGTTGCTATGGGCAACAACAAAAGTCTTATTTCATATATGTGGCCCACATTTTGTTTGCTTGTAAAGGGCCCAGTAAATAGATTCATAACCCCATTTCCCCCCACCATTACCCATTTCATAGAGCTCTAAGCAGTAAAAAGCCACGTACCGCATAGTTGCATTGGGGACCACTCAGTTGTTTAGCTCCAGATACTGTGAGCTGCAATGTAAAAAAAAGAACCTAACTTCTCCAAAACCGTATTGGAGCAGGTTTCAATCAGCTTTCAGTCAGTATATATTCAGTTTATGTGGGCTGACATGGATTTGAGCAACTCACAGCTTAATTTAACAGCAGTGCCTTGAACTCGCATTCTGCTCCTGCCAGCAGATTTTGCTTCTGGTTTAGAGATTTCACTAGAAACCTCCAAGCTTCCTGCTATTTCATTTGGTTTCATCAGCAAAAGTCAAGGCTTCCAGATGTGCTAGAGCCAAACACACCGTGGGAGAAGTTAAGCAAACATTATCTTCTAACCGCAAGCTACAGTGTCCAAAATCAGCTAATTGTCAGTTTTCTCCATAGAAGCTCTCCAGGCTGATATCTTTATATCATCACATTATGTACAGCCATGTGAGCAGCCATAGTTGTTGCTACAATCTTCTCCTCTTCTCCTAACCAACACCTTTAAATGAAATGTATTCAGAGAGAGCCAGTGTCAAGCATTGAAAAAGACAGAAGAGTTTTGTGTTTACCTGTAAGTTACTGTATACTCAGTGCTATGAATGGCTTTTAGCTCACATTTAAAGGGGTTTTATCGCTACAAAGATCATGTCTCAGACTATGGGGACAGTAAAAATAAGCACTTTTGTAATTGGTTTGCATTACCTCTGTCACTTGGTTTAGCAGATATGAGCTTTTCTGTAAATCTGTATTCTGTTTCTGCTGCTGGTTGGGACATGCCCCCTGGCCGAATCCCACCCCAAGAAACTCCACCTGCACTGTGATTGGCTGGCTGACATTTCATTCAGCCTGTTGGGTTATGACACAAGACAGGAAATGCCCCAGCCACGCCCTCTGCGCTGTGATTGGCTGCCTGCACACTCTGTGTTTACTCCCCTCTGAGCTGTTTTAATCGATAGTGAAACCAAGGACATCTCCCAGCTCTAAGGTGAATGATCTGGGCAATTACTGGCTGTTTAAGTCACAGATCCTCTCATGTAACACAGTGTTATAGAGTCTCCTGCCTCTTAACAGTGGGAGAGAAGGGTAGGAGGGCAGTGTGCATTGCTCTATATAACCCAGTCTGTTGCCTGTTAACAGAGGGGAAGGGGGGGGGCAGTGTACACTCCTCACATGTCTCATCAGTTCAGGCTGACTGTATAGCTGCTTATAGCACAGCAAGGAGCTTGTGGAGTCAGCCTGAAGCTCTGCAGCCACAGGAGCAGTATGCAGGAGGCTGTATAGCTGTCCTCTGCAGACATCCTTCTGCTTCGGCTGCCTCACCCAGAATGATGATGTCACAGGTCTTCAGTGAAGGGAGACACGCCTTCTGAGAGGAGAGACACACCTCCTGGCAGGAGAGACACGCCTGCTGAGAGGAGAGACTCGCCCCTGGATTTCAAATTCAATCTCAGAGAATTAGCTGAAGAGCACGTACAGTTCAAACGATAAAACTCCTTTAAAGGGGTTTTATCATTACAAAGATCATGTCTCAGATTATGGGGACAGTAAAAATAAACACCTTTGTAATTGGGTTGCATTACCTCTGTCACTTGGTTTAGCAGATATGAGCTTCTTTGTAAATCTGTGTTCTATTTCTGCTGTTGCTGGTCAGAACGCCCCCTGGTCGTTTCCCGCGCCCTAGACACGCCCCCTGCACTGTGATTGGCTGGCTGACATTTCATTCAGCCTACTGGGATACGCCCCTAGACAGGAAACGCCCAGGCCACGCCCCCTGCACTGTGATTGGCTGCCTGCACACTCTGTGTTTACTCCCCTCTGAGCTGTTAAAATTGACAGTGAAACCAAGGTCTGCTGGCTCTATGTACATCTCCCAGCTCTAGGGTCATTGATCTGGGCAATTACTGACTGTTTAAAGGGCTTTTGCCAAGAGGTTGATTCACCTCCTCACATATCCAGTCCTTAAGCTGCTACTTGGAAAAGAGGGCGTTCTGTTCCTCAGATCGAATGCAAGCCCCGCCTCTTTATGACATCATCATCTGTAGTGTATAACATAAGGATTCAACACTGTGTCTGTATAAGCTGCTTGTATAGTGCAGTGCTTAGCTGATCCACTCTCCAAGAGAGAGGTTAGGAGTTCAAGCCCCATCAGTAGTTTTTTTTTTTTCTTTTATAAATTGTACACATATGTAAATATATGAAAATATATGTGTAGACATCTATAATTTTATTCATATACACACAAACCTCCCCTATATAGTGTCCCATCCTCGCAGTAGTCACACCAAGCACTTCCAACATATGTGATGCATATACTCTGGGGGATGAGACATGATATAGGGGAGTTATGTATGTGTATATATATCATTATAGAGATTGACATATATCTTTTAGGTCTCTCTACATATGTGTAGAATTTAGGGGGGGGGATATACTCTGTGAGGGAATCGAACTCCAAACCCCTTTTGTTGTAAAAGCAATACTCTACCACCGCTCTACCACTGTACCACCAGCCCAAGTTAGTTACAAGCTGAGTGCTTCTACCCCCAGTGTTTTCACTCACATGTCACTGACAGCAAGCAGAGATCTTTACTTGAAGCGGACCTTTGTAGTTAAGTAAAGATCTCTGCCCGATGTCAGTACAATTTGGGTGAACACCACTAGAAGTAACAGCTGCTGGCTTTCAGTGTCATTTGTGTGTAAACTAAGACATATGACAGGTGCTTGCTGGAGTTTGGAGCCTCAAGGCTGCAGACATAAGCAGGCAGGAGGCTACAGAGCTGTTATATCCAGACAACCTTCTGCATCCCCTGCTTCAAAGAAAATGATGATGTCACAGTTCGTCAGTGAGGGGAGACACGCCTGCTGGGAGGAGAGACACGCCTGCTGACAGGAGAGACACGCCCCTGGATTTTAAACTCAATCTGAGAAAATTAGCTGAACAGCCCGAACAGCTCAAACGATAAAACTCCATTAAGGCTATGTCTACACTGCATAGTTTTATGATCATATTTCTGGCACTTTTAGGATTTTAAAACGCTGAAAATATAATCTTTCGTGCTGCCCCATAGACTGCAGTAGAAAAGACGAGCTGTAGTCTCCACAGCTAGTCTTTTCTCTGCTCGTGTTCTGGCACCGGCATATTATACAGCATGCTGTATAATATGCCGGCGCCTTTAGTTTTCTAGGCATCTTCCCATACAATACAATTGTATGGGCGACGTAATAAAAACAAGAAGCATCGGAAAAAACAACTGCCGTTTTTTGTCCAATGCCGTGTAGGCATAGCCAAATGGTGAAAAAGAGTAATTACACCAGTCTGGGTGCTATAGTTTCAGGGGCTGTCTCATTATACTTTTTATAGAGCCACAGGCAGCTTCAGACTCACACTTCTTGGTCAGGCTGTGGGTGGTTCTTTAACAGTAAATTGCATATCAACTCTGCTATTTCTAACTATTCCTGTAACAGTGACATTAATGCTGGAGGTTTATAAACTGTAGTGTACAAAGCCACAGTGCTCTAAAAGTTAAAACTTGTTATTAACCAAGGTGACGCAGCAGAGAGTGACTCACCATGGTTGGATGGCAGCTTGGAACAATCTGTACACTAACTGTAGATGAAATCTTCTTTATCTCTTTGAACAAAGCAAGATCAACACAGCAATGTATTTGGTAATAGTCCTTATTTACCTTTCCTTACATGTTAAAAGCAAAGCATTGTGGTGAGCAATTTTAGAAGGCCCCTCTAATTTGCAGCCATGAAGGTAGCATTGCATGTACGTGTTGTGTACTGTTAGGCATTCAGATTACTCTTTGCATTTTGATTAAAATACGAAAAGTATAATTGAAAGCAGTTTTAGATGGAGTTTTTTTAAATCTTTGGCTTAACCCCTTCGTGCAAATGGACATACACTTAGGGTATGGTCACACTGTGTTTTTCCGGGGTGTAATTGCGCTGCAATATCCCCGAAGTACACCCCGCAAATACTGCATTTTAATACTTAGTATAAGCATTGTACTACACAGTTGCCATGGCAGCTGTGGGCCTTATAAAGGCCTCAGTAGCTGCCATGTTAGTACACCTATTGACCCTGTCATAGGCAGGATGCAAAAGTTGATGATTGAAATGCCTGTAATACTGCTGTATATAGGACAACAATCAAGCCATCACATGTTCAAGTCCTCTAGGGATAGTACGGGTCACATGTATGAACCTGTTTAGGTCTAAAACTCAGTTTTAGACCTATGGGCAAAAGAGTGAGTTTTAGACCTAAACAGTTTCATACATGTGGCCCATTATGTTAACTTCAAAAAAGTTTTAAAATCTCAAATCCCCACCCTTTTTGTTTAGTCGCAGCTGTAAAAGTCCGATCTATTAAAATATAACATTATTCCATACGGTGGTCACCTTTTGGAAGAAAAAAAAAATCCTAACGCCAAAATTGCGGATTGTCATTTTACATTCCCAAAATATTGGAATAAAAAGTAATCAAAAGGATACATGTATTCCAATATGGTACCAAAAGAAAACTACTGAAAAAAATGCGCCCTCAGGTCCATAGATTAAAAAAGCAAAAAAGTTATTTACTGCAGAAAATAAAATGCAGAAGGGTGTTCAAAGATGGCGGGGGCCAAAAGCCTCACAATTTCGCTGCAGGGGTGCCGATCACAGTGGGAAACCATGTGCAGCACTGTCTCTCATTCAGATACCATGGCTGGGATCACCGCAGCTTCTAAGGGGTTAAAAAGGGTTTTCTGACCACGCTAGTTCACTGATTTTATAGTAGTTTTGCACTTACTCTGTCCTCCGGTTGTGAGTGGTTCTACAGCAGTGATCAGCATATTCAACTTCTGGCATGCCCTTACTCTGACAGTGCAGGAGAATGTTATCTCTAAGAAGATTACAGATAAAGCCATGTTTTTCAGACCTCACAGCACATATACCTTTTTAGTGAAGTTAATCTTTTTAGATATAATTAGTTGGCTTGGATCTCAGTTCACCAGTGGGATGACGTCACTCTCTGCTCTCAGTTTATCAGATAACCAGTAACCATAAAAGCTGTGTGCTCTTCAGAGCACATAAAAAACGTTCTTACCTCATGACTGAAGTAAAATCTTTTAGTCATTTTTCTTTTTAGAAAAAGTCTTCATTTACCTGTCCCTTTATGTTGAAAGCTAATTTTTGTAGTGAGAAAACGCAATTAAATGCCAGTGAACAGAGCATTTAGGTATCGGATTATTGAGTAATCCTGCTAATTTGGACCTTTACACCAGGATTATGGGAACGTCCTGTGTTGGTAAGGGGTTAAATATATTTTATATTTATTCAATAAAGTAATTCATTTTATGATTGTTGTTCTGATTACAGATGATATTATGTTGGTCACTGCACATTGGTGTTGGTTCACAGGTGAGGTCCCAGCATCAGCATGCATTGGCTGCAAAGTAAAAAGGTTTAAGGCTACATGCACACGGCAGAGGACAAAATAATCAGAATCCGATCTGTATTTAACACTTGGGACGACATGTCTCAATCCGAAAACAATGTTTTTTTTAGTCTATTTTACACCAAAAATACTCTGGACTCCATATTCTCCATGTAAATGAACTGTAATATAACAAAACTAGGCACATTATATGCCAGGCACGACACATTGTAATGCGCCTAAAAAGACCCATTACAAATAGTAGCAATGATACGCCATGCGCCTCCACAACGCGATGCGCCTATTTAGGCGCATTACATACACTAGTAATGTTACACTATGCACCGCAATTGAGCAATGCGCCTTTTTAGGCGCATTAAAGGGGTTGTCTCACTACAAGGATTGCTTTTTATGTTCAAGATCTTGCAAAAACAAGTCACTTTGCAATATGTGTCCATTAACAGTGTTCTACCTATTCCTATTCTTGTTTGGGCTGCATCAGCTCCTCAGGTCGATATAGCTACAGACCTGTTCAATCTCTCCTGATAGGCTGCCAGTACTGGTTGCTATAGCTACAGACCTGGCTTCTACTGCAGTCTAGTTTGAACCCAGTAAATCCCGCCCTAATTCAAAGTGAAACCAAGAAAACAGAACTGAGATAAGATGAATCAATGTAGTGAGACGAGACAACCCCTTTACATTTGCTATGCAAAGTATATCAGATGCCAGATTTTTGGGAGGTTTGTACTTTCAGGTGCACTTTACACTGATTAAATGCATCTAAAAACTGCCACAGCGATGCTAATTTTCGGACCTTTCGCCTTGGTTTTAATTTTTGTTGCATTTTTTGCCGCGGATTTCGGCCGTTCCCATTCAATTGAACAGTACTATAATCCGCTGTTTTCAAGTGAAACATGACGGGTTGTAGATCATGTTCTAAGACTTTTTACTCAGTTTTTTTGCATTTCTAAACCGACCTCCAAAAATCCGAGCTGTGTAGACTACAGCTGGGATTTTCTACTGAGGTCTATGGGAATGCTTTACAGTCGGATTTTTGCAGATTCTAAATCCGCTTAAAAGTCAGACATTACTTCCCAGTATATTTTTCATAGTTGTTCTTGACATGGCACTTGCTTGAAATTACGCCTATTTTGCAGGGCCAGGATTGGAAATTGTGCTAAGCATTTATTTACTCTAGTTCGGGCAAGTTATATCTACTTCTCCCTTGTTTATAGTGAAGCCTGATTGTTTATGTGCGGTAACACTGCAAAATATGCTGTCATACGTAGATGCATCTTATGTGCTTCTTATGGAAAATAATAATTCAGTTAAAACAAAAAAAGTATTAAAAGGGTTAGGAACACGCACAAAGGTTTCTTCACATGAAAGTTCTCGTTTCTGGTTTTCATTAAATAAATGTTTAAAACTACTGCAGCATAGAAAGTTAAAAAAAGTTCTTTTTTTGCCTTTTTTTGTACACATTTTATACTTGTTACATTACAATGTAATTTTTGCTTTTTTTGTCTATTTTAAAAAATTTCAATTTAAAAAAAAGTTAAACAAAAAAAAACTAAGTCAGACAGTAAATCACTGTCCTGAAGACTTATCCTAAGAAACTTAAAAAAGGGGCCCCCGTGGCAATTTCCCAAAATTTCCCCGTTTTTTGGGAAAAAACTATGTTCCCTGTGAATAACAATTTGGAGTTCTTTTTTTAAAAACCCTGTGTCAGGGGGGTCGCTTTGGAGTTTTTTCGGGGGTTTTGGGCCCCCAATAAAAACCCTGTGCCCGAGTCTCCCCCGGGGTCAAAGGGCCCCTTTCCCCGGGCCCGGGCACCGAAATGGCCCTTCAGGGCATGGTGGTCCGCTGGTCGCCACCGCAGGGGGCTTCTGCGGGGTAGAGCGGGGGTTTCCCCGCCCCGCAGAAGTGTGGACCCGCGGTCCGACACAGCGGGGGGCCGGGGTTCCCCAACGCTGAGGACCCCCGCCGGGGCCCCCCCTTTCCCAGCCGGGGGTTTGGGGATGATGGATGTCCTCGCGACGCTGCCCGTCCCCCGGGCGCACAGGCGTCCCTTGGCCGTTCGGCCCCAGGAGCTGCCCCCCAAAGGGGCGCGGGGGGAAGAGGGCGAAAGGGCGACGGGGCCGGAAAAGAAGAGGCAGAAAAAGGGGGGCGCGCTCCCGGGGGCCCCGGGGGGGTTAAAGGGGAGTAGAATGTTTTATTTTTAAAAAAGCGGTTTTCCTTTCCCCCATGCCGCATAAAATTTTCCCGTGCCCCCAAAAATGCCTTTTCCTTTTGGGCCCCCCTATCCCTGCCCCGTCCCCCCATATTTCTGCCGTGGCCCCAAATTTCCTGCCGTGGGCCCCATACCCGCCCGGGCCCTATATGCCTCCTGTGGCCCCCCTTAAAACCCCACCGTGGGCCCCCATTTAAACCTGCCTGGGGACCCTTATCCCTGCCTTTGGCCCCTTAAAAATGCCTGCCTGGGGCCCCCAAAAAATTTGGCCCTGTGGCCCCCAAACGCTGGCCTTTGGGGCCCCCTCTTTTCCCCGCCGGGGGCCCCAAAAAAATCCCCCCCTTTTTCCCCCATTTTAAAGCCTGCCTGGGGCCCCCCTTATCCCGGGCCGGGGCCCCCCATATCCCCCGCCCGTTTGGCCCCCCATATCCCCGCCTTTTTGGGCCCCATTTTTGCCTGCCTGTGGCCCCCTATCCCCGCCTGTGGCCCCCATATGCGCCCGTGGCCCCCTTTTTTCCTGCCTGTGGCCCCCAAATGCCTGCCTGTGGCCCCCCATCCCCTCCTGTGGCCCCCCTATCCCTGCCTTTTTGCCCCTTTAATGCCCCCTGTGGCCCCCCTATTCCCCGCCGGGGGCCCCCTTAAACCCCGGGCTGTGGGCCCTTTAAAGCCTGCCTGTGGCCCCCCCTATCCCCCCGTTGCCCCCCCTATCCCTGCCCCGTGGGCCCCCCCATCCCCCCTGTGGCCCCCATATCCCAGCCAGGGCCCCTATAAAGCCTGCCTGTGGATACCCCAAAAAAATGCCTGTGCCCCTAAAAAAGCCCGCCTGGGCCCCCATATCCCTCCCGTGCCCCCAACCTCCGTGGGACCCCAAATCACGGCCCGTGGCCCCCCTATACTGCCTTGGCCTCCCTATCCCCGCCTTGGCCCCAATTCCCCGTCTGTGCCCCTATAAGGGCCCGCCTTTAGTCCCCATTCCCCCTTTTTGGTGGCCCCCCCTTTTGCTGGGTGTGCCCCTAAATGCCTGCCCGTGGCCCCTATCCCTGCCTGTGGCCCCCATAACCCCGCCCGGGGCCACATATTCGCCCGTGGCCCCCTTCCCTGCCTGTGGCCCCATATTTTTGCCTGTGGCCCCCAAACCCTGCCTGTGGCCCCCCTATCCCCGCCTGTGGTCCCCTTTTCCCTGCCTGTCCCCCAATTGCTGCCTGTGGCCCCCCAATTCGCCTGCCGGGGCACCTTTATACCCGCCTGTGGGCCCCCCTATACTGCCCTTTTCCCCATAAAACCTGCCGTGGGCCCCCCCCCTTTTACTGCCTGTGCCCTTATACCTGTTGGCCCCCATATACCACCCCCAATTTACCCCCTTAAAACTGCCCCAGGCCCCTTATTCTTTCCTCAGTTTTCCCCCTAAATACCCCTTTTTTTTGGGTCCCCATAAAACTGCCCCGTGCCCCCATATACTGCCCGTGGCCCCCTATCTGCCTCAGTTTTCCCCTTTTTTAAACCCGCCCCTTTTGGGCCCCTATACTCCCCCTGCCCCCCCTTTTTACTGCCTTTTGGCCCCCATAAACCCGCCCCGTGGCCCCATTATAAAGCCCGGTTTGGGCCCCAAAATACTGCTTCAGTGCCCCAAAATACCTAACTGAGGGGACTGCTAAAAATAATTAAGGGGGTTGCGGAAATGTGAGGAATTTTAAGATATTTGTGCCAAATCCTTTAGGGGCGAGGGCTTGGCCGGGGGGCAATCAGCATGAAAGGTGGGGAACCGGTTTTGGGGAAAAAAGGGAAAATGAAAAGGCTGATCAAAAAGAAAGTTCCGGTGAGTCACCCAAATGTAACTTCCCGTGTAAAACCCTTATATGTCCCCGCAGAGCGTCTAAAATACAACTTGTAAACTACCACTAATTTGGGCCGTTTTGGGGGTGGTATAGGGAAACAGAGCCTTTGTAAAAGTGATTGGGCACTATGGGGGTCGCGTTCGGTTTAGGGTCGGCGGAATTTTTTTAGCCTTAAGTAAATAATAGTTTTTTGGGGCTTGGTTTTGTAGGAAGGGGTTTAAGTAACAATCATTGTCTGGGGATTTGGGTCCATGTGTTGGTGTATTTTTTGGTGATGTTTAGGGGTAAAGGGATTTGAAGGGGTTTAGAAGTTCGAAAAAATAAATTTGTCATTGGTTTATTTTTTTGTAAAAGTGACTGCTGAGGGGAAGGGCGGGAACTGTGTGGGATGTGCCAAAAAAAATTATGACGGAAAAAGAAGGGTTTTTTTCTGTAAAAAAAAAAAATCCCCATTCACCCAAAGAGGCGTGAAAATGTCCCTGTGAACCCAACCTACCAAAAAACACAAAGGGGCCCCAGCCCCCAATGTTTTAGGAAACCCCAAACAACGCCCCCCGCCCTGTGTTTGTGCTGTTTCTGTGTTATTACTTCTAGAATCTAATCGGCCAGTAGGGTGTTACCAGCTAGAGGGTTTTTTCCCGCCAAAATCTGAAAATTATCCAATAGTGCGGCAGAGTCAGTGTTAAACAGGAAAACAACATTGAAAAAATTTTAATTGGGGAACGCCCCCTTTCAGGGTTTTTAATCCATTTCTAAGAGGAATAACAAGGGAAAAAGACAACATTTAGTTAAAAAAAAAACGATGCTCCAAAAATTGGGATTTCCCAAGGAAAAACAAGGGTTTACTAAAAATGAAAAATTTAAAGATGCCCCAAATCCCCTTTAGGGGAACAAAAAAATGAAAAAAATCCTTCTTTAAATTTATTAAAATCCTTTGAACAAAGACGCTTTTCTTCAACAAGGTTTGGTTGTGCCAATGTGCTTATCGGTAATGAAGTCCTATTGTAAATCTATCTGCTGAGATAAGGTCACAGCTGCAGAGCGTCCTGCACTGAAGGGGGAGTCGCTGCTAATGTTTTTCTTGTTATCCTTGTTATTCCTTTCATATCTCTTGTTTTCTCAAGCCTAGAAGACTGTATCTTTTGCAGTTGGCATCATCAAGTCGGAGGTGTAGCAATATATGGGTGAAACTGGCAAGATAGGGTCAGAGTCGTGCATTGTGCTGGATTTATCTACCAACTCTGTAACATTTTCCACATCAGATTTCAAGGTTTGAATACAGTTTGTGCTTCCTGTTTTCCTATCAGTAAAATGAAGCTATCATAGAAGTATGTGAGGTTCCGATAGCGGAGAGCAGTCCATTGCTAGAGACCTGTGAGTGACCGTGCTTCGATCAGAGGGAGCCACCCAGATCTCACATTGCAAAAACACAAGGCGAGCCCTTCTATTTCATAATCTAGAATTGACACAAGCAGATGGAGTTCACATTAGAAAGGTCACCAGCGTTCAGAGTAACAACAAGCCCTGAACAATAGCGTGAAGTATAGACACCTTAACGTTACAGCAACAGGACCCCTCCACCTTTATAATAGATTTATGTGTACTGTAGTGTATGTGCAGAAATTGTCAACCTGTACTGTGCAAGAATAAATCCATTGTAGAACAGGGTAACATTATCATGTTGCTACTCAAAAAATTAGAACTAAAGAGTTTTTTTGTTCTTCAGTGAGAAAAACAAAGTGGCAATCTTATAGGTATAATATATAATACCCTTTTGCCCTTTATCAACACAAGACATATGAGTACCATCGTGGTGCCGGTAAGGTCCTATGTAGCGGACTTACTCAGTAACTCCACTACACAGAAGGTGCTAATTTCAGCTGACACCCACCACTAACATCAGGGAACAGAGCAGGCACCAATCCCTCTTTAACTCTTTAGACACCACGGTCATCACGGCCACCGTGTGTAAATAAATGAGAAAAGATGTCATGTACCCTTCCTCACTGCTGTCAGCACCCTGCAGCGAAATTGTGAGGTACTGATCTGTTAACAAGGCAACTGGATGCCTAATGAAGACTTCCATAGCTCCCATGTTAAAGGGGTTGTCTCACTACAAGGATTGATTTTTATGTTAAAGATCTTGCAAAAACAAGTCACTTTGCAATATGTGTCCATTAACAGTGTCCTACTTATTCTGAGATATCCCCTCTTGTATGGGCTGCATCAGCTCCTCAGGTCGCTATAGATACAGACCTGTTCAATCTCTCCTGATAGGCTGTCAGCGCTGGTCACTATAGCTACAGACCTGGCTTCTACTGTAGCCTAGTAGAAGCCAGTAAACACGCCCCTGAATTCAAAATGAAACAAAGAAAACAGGACTGTGGTAAGAAGAATCAATGTAGTGAGACAACCCCTTTAAGGGTTGTATTACTTTCTGTCCCAACCATCTTTGTACACCCTTCTACATTGTTTATACATTGTCAAATCAGTGGTGACAGAGTCAGTGTATAAGGGACACACACCATTAAAAATTGGAATGGGAACACCCATCTAAACAGATTCAGTAATTTTGTTTAAAGGAGGAATAAAAAGGGGAAATGAAAAAACACGGGAGTTATAAAAGAAGATTTCCCCAGAAATTGTTTTTCACGGGTTTTAAAAAAAAGGGGTATTTACAAAAAACAGAATTTTTTGGAATGGGCACAGGCCCTCTTTAACCCTTTACCGCACCTGGATATAGGGGAATGCCTAATGCCGTAATAGTTTTGTACCCGAGATCAGGGCCCACGATCCGGGCCCACTTTGCGGTGGGTTTTAGCTGCAAATTTGCAGCAAAACATTTGGCACTTAAATCACAGGATGATGCTGGCACCATCCCGCTCTGTTTAACTCCTTATTCTATGTTCACACGGTGTATTTGCAGGGCGTAATTACGGCCCCCCAATTACGCCGTGGGGCCCCGGGGGCCCGGGGTGTGAGCGGGGGCCGGCACTTCGCCGGCCCTTTAAAAACAATCACTGCTAGCGGCGCGTAAAACGCCGTGGGAAAGTGACATGTTCTCAAATGAAAAACTGTGAATTACCGTAATGAAGGGGCCCGTTTTGGGGCCCGTACTTGGCGCACTTCGGGGCTTTAATTATGGACCAAAATTTCGCCCCATTTTAAGCCGTGTAAAACATGGCCTTGAAGCGCACTGTTCCTCACTTCTTTTTGGGCGACTGCGATAAAAACCCCCCAGATCGCTTAACAGGGGCAGTTTGGAAGGGCCTTGTGAAGACTTCCATCGCTGCCTTGTTTTTCTGTTTTACAAACTTCCGGGTTTAGGGGGGTTGTATTTAAAACCCCCTTTTTTGGAAACCACTGTAGCATTGTATTACAAAGCTTAGGTGTAGAAATGATCAAAGGCCACTAGTGGTGAAACACCCTAGGGGACTCAAAGTAAAAAAAATATAAAAATTTTTTTAAATTGTAAAAAAAAAAAAAAAAAAAAATTTTTAAAATTTTTAAATTCCCCTTTTTTTGCCTTTTTCATATAAGTTTTTTTTTTTATTTTTTTTAAAAGTTAAAAATATTTGGTATCACCGCTTTTCAAAAAAGTCCGATCTATTAAAATAAAACCAAAATTTACCCTTGTCCCACTAAACCCACGTAAAAGAAAAAATTCCCAAAAAAAAAAAAAAATGCCTTTTTTTTTTTGGCCCATTTTACATCCCCCTTACCCCGGATTTTCTATTGGGGGGTCTGCCCCAAACCCTTTGTGCTGTGTAGATATGGTCTTATCCTGTCTCTAATCATTATATGAAAACAGGTTTTGCGGCTCCTTATATTGCATGGGGTAGGCTGGTTTTGTGAACTGGATGTCAATGAACTTCTAAATATAATACTTGTCAAATTTGAAGGTTGTTGGTAACATAGCAGGGACACATCTGGGTATATTGTTCTCAGATAGTCATCCTTTTGTAGGGCATGTGGTGTTCCTGAACTTCTCCTTAGTACCTCTAGCTGTGGTTTTTTTTGATCACTATCAAGGGGGGGGGGGGTTACATGGTTGGTTCTTTTTTTTGAAATTTAAAAAAGGTTTTTTCATTTATCCCCACAAGCGGCCTCCCAGAATGGGGAGAGGGGCCAAGGCTTCCCAAAGTTCTCCCCTTTCTTTTTTAGGGGGGTTTCTAAAAAATTAGCCGATAAAAGTGTGCTTGGGTATATTTGGTATTCCCACAGACCTGAACGGAGGAGAGCTGCACAAGTGTGACCATCTCCCTGTTCTATGAGGTCGGCTTGTAGCAAGCCACGAGCTAGCCTCAGAAGGGACTTTGTCAAATAAAAAAAAACCATTTTTCAAAAATTTTTGGACTTCTTGGTATCCAGGTGGTGGTGGTGATAATTTGACCATTAATTGAAATAAGAGGGGAAACCCTGTTTTTTTCAAAATTTGATATTAAAAAGGGTTGGGTTTTAAACTAGACATCTCTGTCTGCTAAGCTGCAACACATATGATTATATATGAGGGCCTGGCCATAGACAGTAGGCTTTTTTAATGTGTTTTGAGTAGAAGTCCCATCTGGGGTATATAGGCTGACCATTAGGTTTGTGGTGAACAGATATTTGTATTGAGCTGTTTTGGGAATTTTTTTAGGGTTGTTTTCCAGAAAGTTTATCTCCATATAGGAATAGTTTTGTGCCCGGTTTATGACGGGAAGAAATTCATTGAATCTTTAGCTGAAGTTCACGTGTAGAGTCAGTCCATATGATCAAAATATCATCTATGTAAGCGAAGTAGGCCAAGGAGCAAAAAGTCCAGTTTACCATGAAGAGGTTGGCATATTGGACAAAAAGATATATTTACATGTGGCTTAAAGGGGTTTTCCCCCCCCCCCACTTTTTCATATCTCAGATTTTTGGGGGCAGTAAAAAAAAAAGCACTTTTGAAATTGGGTTTGCTTTTCCAAAGTAATTTAGTTTGCGATAGAGTTTTACTGTGCACCAAAAAGCTTTTTTTTGGAAGCTGCTATTTGGGGGAAAAAACCCCCTTTTTCTGTGTTTGGGTGGCTGACATTTCTTTTCACCCAAATTGGGCCCGCCCCCAGTCGTTTTTCCCCCCCGGGGACACCCCCTGCACTGTGTTTGGCGGGGAATGACATTTCATTCGGGCATTTTGGGGTTTACACCCAGGCGGGAAAAACCCCCCAAAAAGGGCCCTGCCCCCTGCACTGTGTTTGGTGCCTGCACACCTGTGTTTACCCCCCTCTGAGCTTTTAAAAACCCAAAATTTAAAACGCTATGTGAGAGGGCTTCGGGCTGTATACTCTTTTTCCCAGCTCAAGGTGAATGATCTGGGTAATTATGACTGTTTAACGCATAGATCCTTTCATATAACCCCGGGGTCTTTTTGTCCTGTGTTCCCTCCAAAAACATTTCGCACGTCTCCTGCCTGATAACAAGGGGGAAGAGGGGGGAGGCAGTGTGCATTTTTTTCCCCATGTTTTTCCCTTAAATTCAGACTGAGTGTAAAAAACTGGTTAAAGCACAGCAAGGAAAATTGGGGGAGCCGAAGCTCTGCGACACATGAAAACAATGCAGGGGAAAAAGATTGTTCTGCCCGGGACTTTTCCCCCTTCCCCCTTTTTTTCACACAAAATTAATGATGTAACAGTTTAAAGTGGGGAGGAGCCCCACGCCTTCGGGCAGGAGGGGACAGCCTGCTGATAGAAAAAGGACATCCTTTGGCAGGAGGACTGCCTGTTAAAGAGAAGAAAACTCGCCCCTGGATTTAAAATTCAATCTATAAATTTAGCTAAAGAGAAAAGGGAACATTCAAAACGAAAAAACCCCCTTTAAACATTTTTCCCAGCTCGGGACACACGAAACAAAAGATAAATTTTGGGGATTTTAAAAATAACAAACTTCCGATTTCCCGGTTTCCCGGGCCGTCCCATGGCCGGCACCCATCGTGTGAGGGCTCCGACCCCGTTTCGCCTCCCCCCCCAGGGGCCCCCCCAACCCGCCCCCCACAATACCCGGCAAATTAATTTTTTTTTTTTAGAAGGGCAAAAAAGTAATGTCGGGAATCGGGGGCCCCACCCCCGCCACTTGGAGGCAGCGCAGCTTTGCGAACGGGGAGCCCCCGGCCATTTAAATTTACCCGGAAATCCTGGGGCCACCGCTCTCCACCCCCGAAAAGATGGCGCCGGACCCTCCGGGGGCCTCCACGAGGACCCCGGGGCGCGGACAGCACCCTAATGCAGCATCAGGGTCGAACAGAAGGCTCAGAGCCCCGCACAAGGAGGACGCACCGTTTAAAAAGGTACAAGCAGCCCCCTTTTCCCGGGCCATTTTTTTTTGGGAAATCACCCGTCATCTGTTAACGGGTCACGGGGCTGCCCCCCATTTAAATTAAAATGAACAGTCAAGGGAAACCCCCGGGCCTAAAAAGCAAAGGGGAATGTGACCTGGAGGAGGTCATTCCTGGCAAAATTATAACATGCAAATCTTTGGTGAGGCAGGGGCCCAAAATTTAAGGCTCCCGACATACTAGCCTCCTTTGAGTCCCCCCTTATAAAGAAAACCAGAAACAGCTGCAGTGCTTCAGCAGTGTCAGTCCCTCAGGGGAAAATTTTAAAAAAATTCAGTCGGGCCCCAAATCCGGGAAAAGGGGGGGGAAAAAGGGGGAGAATGGGGGGTGGGTTTTAAAAAAAAAAGGGTTTTTTTTTGCCCCCCCCCCATTTTTTTTTGGGGGGGGGCCCAAAGGGGGGGCCACCATGGGGGGGATGGGGCCGGGGGGATTAAAAAAAACAGAATATTGCAAGATAAAGTGGAAGATCTAGGAACCTTCCAAAAGGGAACAACCCTAAGGAAAATTTGGGCATTATTGAATCGATCCAGAAAAAAGCCCCCTACAAGACATCTGTGCTAAAAAAAATTTCCTGAAGCTCTGGGTTCTGGAGGGCCCTTTGAGGTGAAGGGTGCTCACAGAATTGGACCCCCAAAGAGCCCCCCCCCAAAGGGGGAAGGGCAAGAAACAAAACCCCGACCAGTTATAGTGAAATACCGGGGAAAATTCAAAAAAAGGCCCAACTCCTGCAAGCATCCCCCCGTTCACAGAGACCGCCTTTGCCCTTTTTAAAGGAGAAAAGCTTTTTTATTCGCGGATATTCAGTTAAAGGGGGCCAGAAAGAAAAAAATGTTCTCCAATTTTTTTGTACCCCTTTATTCAAAAAAACCAAATCCGTTTAAACCCTTCAGTTTCCGGCTAAAATCAAAATTTTTTTCCGGTACATTTAAAAATCTTTCCAAAACCCAAGGGCCCACCGATCCTATGCCAGACGGTGGAGGAAGCTGGGATTTTCGGGAAAAATGTTACCCAAAAGAAAGGGCCGAAAACGAGCAACAGGAAGAGAAAGTGGAGGGGAGAGAGGGAGGAGCCCACAGGCCCCAAAAAACAAGAGGACTTTCCCCCCAAATTTCATGGGAAAAATTTCCCGGGGGACCCCAAAGGGAAAACTTTGAGAAGGGTCCAGGTTACGGGCCCTTTGGCCCCCGGTTTAATTTTTTAAAAATTTTGAGGAGCCCCTTTTCCCTAGCAGCTGACCCCAGCAGATCCATCATGGGATCGAGGGCCACGCTGGTTGGGAAAGGCAGCATTGTTAATGAACCGGTTAAGATTCGTTACTAATATGTCTTCTTGTATATGGTTTTGTCCTACTGTAATTCAGGGATCTGAAGGGGGGTCTTCTTGGTCCTTTGGGTTAAAGGGGGTTAAGGGTTAGTGTACAAAGGACGGTGAGGGGGGGGGTTTTTTTGTTTTGCAAAAATTAAGGAAAGGAAATTTTTTCCCCCCTTTAAAAAAAGGTGCCGAAAAAGAGAAGTCAACGGTTTGGGGGGGGGGGTGGGGGGTTCTTTTCGGGGGTTTTAAAAATGGGGGGGGAAGGGCAGGGGGGGAGGGTTTGTAGCTATTCTTTAGATCTTTGTAAAGCGCCAAGTGCCCTTGCGGGTAGGGACCTTGGAAAGTAAGGGACTGCGCTCCCCCCACAAGCGCCCCGATGGTGGGTTTAAAAGGGATCTCAAAAAGCTTAAAGCTGACATAGTCCTTCTCCAAGAGTCTCATCTGGAAAAAAAAGATTTCTTCAGGCTTAAAAAATTCTGGGTGGGGGCAGTTCAGGGTTCAGCAGCAGCCCAGGGAAAAGCGGGTGTGATCATACTTATCAAAAAAAAATACCCCTTGTTAAAAAATTTCTAAACAAGAGGGCGGATGAAAGAAGGGGAAGGGGGTCATAAAAAACCATCCCAGAAACCCAGCAGGGAAATTTTGGTTTCCCTTTTTAAAAGTGTATGCCCCAAAAAACACCGGATAAAACTTCTTCCATCAGTTAGGGACCCGCCCAAACTTAAAAGAAAGCGGTTGTACGGGGTGATTGGAGGCGATTTTAATTTAAAGTCATGGTGGGAAAAGAAGACAGGAAAACGCCCTTTAAAAAAAACCCAAAAGGGGGGTAAAAGTTTAGGGTTTAGAGGGCAGAGCCCCCCATAGGGCACTATGTTTAAATGACAGGCCTGAAAAAATGTGTGGGACATTTTTAAACTGAAAGAAAGGCAATTTAACCCCCTTTTCCCCCAGCACATTTGGCCTGGCGAGGGTAGATTATTTTTTTACAAAAGCCCCCTTTTTGGGGAGGGTAGAGTTCCCTCGAAATTTGGGGACCCGGTGATCTCCGGGGCCCCTTCCCCGGTAATTATGGGGGTACAGGATTTACACCCCCAAAAGGGTCAGATATTTTTTTGGCGGTTTTCCCCGGAGCATGATGGCGGGCCACTTTAAAGAATTTCTGGGAAACGTGGTGGGGTGGGAAATTTTTGAGGGAGAACCAAATCTCATATGGGACCCAGGGGCTCTTTTGGGACACTGGAAAAAGGGGGTGCTCAGGGGGGGAATTTAAAGTCGTACTTTGGGGGGCAAAAAGAAAGCCCTGAGGGTCAATTTTGACAAGGCAACAGCTAATCTTAGACATACTTACACCACATTCCTACAAGATCCCAGTGAGGAGAATAAAAAGAATTGGATCTCAGCGAAAGATCAATTTGGGTTTACAAACCAAAAAAGGATAGGATGGGGGCAGGAGATAGGGCCCCGAAGGCAAACCCTTTTTTCCCCCCTTTGGCAATAAATCGGGTCGTTTATTAGCTAAATTTTGAAAAATTTGCAGGGGGCCCGGCAGGGGAAACCTTTGTTTTAAGGGGAAAGACAGTGGCTCTATAGAAAAAAACCCAAAAAAATTAACCCCGATTTTTGGCTGAATTTCTTCCCAGAAGCTATATTTACAAAACCCCTGCGAAAAAACTCCAAGGGTGAGGGGTTTTTTCAAAAAAATTCAGTGCAGAATTTTCACAGCAAAAGGGGGTAAAGCATGCTAAAGGGAGCTATCAGTGAAAGGGGAAAAAAGAACAGGTTATTAGGGGGGTTTCCAACCGGGAAAAAAAAAAACACCGGGGCCCCGACGGGGTTTTTGGGGGAAAATTTTTAAAAAGGTCCTAGGAAAGGGGGGTTTTTCCCCCCTTCCCACTAAGGTCTCGAAGAAATTCCCTTCAAAAAAAGGGAAAATGCTAAAACCCCCAAAGGGGATACTGCATTTCATTAAAGGTTTCTATTAGAAAGGAAGGGGGCCCGCCTTTTCAACCTGAGTCTTTTTAGCCCTACTTTAATCAAAAAGGATGTAAAGGTTTTTTTCAAAAGTGATGGCGAAACTGGTATTTAAGTTTTTTTTTTTCCCAAACTGATAGGGATGCACCGTTGGGTTTTGTTACAGGCAGGTCAGCGTGAAAAAACTTTAAAAAGCGGTTTTCACTGCGGGAGGGCGCAGCTGAAAAGGGGAAAAAAGGGGGATTGTCGCAAAGGGCCCGGGTGGGGATAGATGCAGGGAAAAAACCTTTGACAATCTAATTTTGGGTGGCTGAACGGGAGTCCTAGACAAGATGGGTTTTTTAGGGCAATTTTTGAAAAATTTTTAGCAGCTATGTAAAGTTTTCCCCAAGCAAAAAATTCCCTACCCGGGTTTTTTCTAACTTCAAACCATCTACAGAAAGGGGACAAGACAGGGATGTCCCCCCCTCCCCTATGCTATTCAAAAAAGCCCTAGAACCATTTTGCTTTCACCTCCCCGACCCAGAGGTTTTTTAAAGGGGGATTAAAGTAGGTGATCGGGGAATTTGACTTACCCGTTTTTTCTGTTTACATGCTCCTCTTTATGAAAGTCCGAATAGCCCTCTTGAAGGGGGCTTGGAAGCACTAGCTAAAAATTGGGGAAAATTTTCGGGATTCAAAATCAAAAAAGCTAAAAAGTCCCGCTAGTACCAATAAGGTTTTTGTGGAAAACCCTTTCCAATAGGTTGGGGAAAAAGAAGTAGTGAACTCCCTTTTCTTATTTGGGCATCCGGATTGGTTAAAGGGGCGACAAAATATAATCTGGGAAATATCCTCCTATTAAATAAGAAATTAGGAACTGGAAAAAAATGGGATGATTTTTCCTCTCCGATCAAAGGGCAAAGGGTAAAAGTGATCAAGTTTATCAGCTTTTTCAAGGGGTTTCTTTATCCCCTGCAAAATTTTCCAATCTGTTGCTACATTTTTGATATCATAGAGTTTAGGGAAAGGCTTTTGCCCAAATTTTTTTTGGAGAGGAAAAAAATCCAGAATAGCTATAAAAAGCTTTCCCTGGGGGGAAAATACAGGGGGAAACACAGCTTCCAGATATCGGTTAAAACAAAACTAGCAGCCCCTGTGGAGACATGTGCAGGATTGGTTGGGGGGATTCCAGTGGTTCTCCAAAAAATAAACTGGAGTCCCAATTGGCTAGTCCACACAAAATTGGTTTAAAACTTTTTCATTACCAATAAAGGGGCAGCCAGCTGGGAAAACAGACAAAATTTGATTTTTTAGGGATTTCCCTAGCCGGGCCCTGGCCGGGCATGTCAGGAAAATTTTTCAAAAAAACCCCCTGTACATTCGCAAAACTTGCCAAAATGGGGCTCCCCTTCGTTTAAACCAGGGAAAAAAAACAAGCTCTTTGGAAAATGGAAAAAAAAAAGGTATAAAAAAATAGGAGACTTTTTATCAACCCAAAAGAGGGGGACTCTACTAAAAGGGAAAAAAATTGAAAGGGGAAATATGTTTTAGGCACAAAAACCCCTATAATGCAAAATTTAAAAAGATAGAAAGGGTTTTGCAAAAACGGAAATGTCCCATCTCCAATCTCTGGGAGAGGGTAAAGGGAAATTTTTGACCTGGGGTAAAAAAGGGCCTCAAGCAAGGGGATCCTTTCTAAAATATACACCAAAATGGGGAAACAAAAGGGCAAAGGGGGAAACCCGGGGAAAAATCCCCCTTTGAAAGTTGGGCCAAAAAAAGCCTAGCAGACCCCAGGTTATCACAGAAATTTTTGAAAGGAAAGACCCTTTTGTGCGTTTATGCAGTTTCTCAGCGAGCAAAGGGGGGAGTTTTTTTTCGGTTAATACTTTAAAACTATTTATGCATTTTAAAATTCCATATGGGTTGGGAAAATTTGGGATACCTTTCCCGGCCTGTTTCCCAAATGTGGCCCAGACAAAGGGAAACCTTTACCCACTGGGATTGGGTTTTGTTTAAGGGGGCCATTTTTTTTGGCGACAAACCCCTAGAAATTCATTAAAGAAAAGTAGGAATATAAAAAATCACTTTCCCAATCCACCAAAGGGTTTTGTTCCATACACAAAAAAGGAAAAACAGGCCCCCCCGGGGGGAGAGGGGGGGGTTTACTAGTAAAAAAGGGAAAGGAAATAAATTTTCACCTTATTGGCGGCCAAGAAATGGGCTATTGCGGATTGGGTTGGGTTTTAACGGGTCCCCCGAGATTATTCCTGAAATTCCCGGGTTTGGTTTTTAAAAAAAGGCATGTAAATTTGGGAAAAATTTAAAAGGTAGGGGGAAAAAAAGACAAGGAGGCAGAAAAAATTCCTGAAAAACTGGAAGCAATTTATTTCAACACAATACACTAAGGAAGAAATTAAGTCAATCCTAGACCCATCAGATATACGGAATATTACTTACTGGAGAAATAAGAGGCACGTTGGGGAATCTAGACATCGAGGATTAACCTACTCGGCAGAAATGGCACATCATTGAGGGTGGGGAGGTAGTGTTGGGACAGAGTTTTTAAAGGGGTGGTGAGGGTGGTGGGTAGGGGAGGGGGATAAAAATAAAAAGGGAGTTGAAGTCTTACCTGTTGGTAAATTTTTAGAGGCAAATATTATGTGAAACAAATTTCGGTATTTTACATGTCTGTATTTGAATGTCTTACATAACTGTTACATTGGACTTGTAATGACTTTATTTCCAAATAAAAAATATGTTAAAAAAAAAAAAAAAAAAAGAATACAAACTTTTGACAGTGTCGTGTTGCACACAGGACTGAATCTGTCCCATGGATTTATAAAGACTACAACATCTAAGGAATCTACGTCCAGGTCTCTGGACTAAACATAGGTGGAGCAGTTCTCAAGTTTAGATAAGTTTTAATAGAACAGCATCTGTACCCCCTTCCTGACATTTAACATCAACTTCAATCAAAATGCCGCTTAGGAGTATGAAGTGGGCTCACACGCTGAGTCCGCTGTATTGGTGGCAAGTGCCGGATGATTATAGCTGATACCTGCTGCTAACAGCAGGGATTGGAGCAAACTCCAATCCTTGCTGTTTAGCACTTACGACTCCGTAGCGTCTAAATCAGGGGTCTTCAAACTGCGCCCTCCAGCTGTTGGGAAGCTACAACTCCCATCAATCATTTATATAATGTATAACAGTGGGCATGATGGATGTTGTAGTTTCCCAACAGCGGGTTTGAAGACCCCCTGGCTTAAATAAATGAGGAATGGTCCTGCTCACTGTTTCTCACTTTAATCGCAACAAACTCGCCCCGTGCTGATCAGTTATCATGGCAGCTGGATGTCAAATGAAAGCCTACATAGCTGCCATGTTAGCACTTATATTACAGACAGGAAACAATAGAATATAATGCAGAAGGTTGTACAAGTGATTGTACCCCATAGTGTTCAAGTACCCTAAGTGGACTGCTTGTCTAAGGAAGGAAAAAAATAGTTTGAATATTTTTTTGTGTTTTATATTTTAGTTCGACAGCTTAAGAAATTGTTAGTTCAACAGCTTAAGAAATTCAAAGATAGTTTCCAGCACTGCGTAACATCCCAGGCATCCAAGTGGTTTGGTTTAAAACGCACTATTTGTTATGTCATTCATTTAAAGCGAGAGGCACACAAGGCAGATATCTTTGTACAGTGCTGGCTGAAGCGTTTCGGATTCTGCCTTAAACATGGCAACTTGCTACATAATAAATAGTTTTAAATGAAACTACTAAAGCTGTTGAAGTTAGGAGGAGCTGCTGTCTTTTCCTGTGCATCACCAAAGTGATTCATTAACTCGAGCTGCGGTGCGTTGAGCTGACCTCAACTCTATTAACGTAACTGTTTTAAAAGTTCAAATCACCCCCCCTTTTGCCATTTTACAAATAAAAAAGTTAGACACAATTGATGTTGCTGCGTCTGTAAAAGTCCAATCTGTTAAAATGTCAAATAATTTATCTGGTATGCTGTACACCATAGAACAAA
The DNA here is from genome assembly GCA_025379985.1 of Phyllomedusa bahiana. Taxonomy (NCBI): domain Eukaryota; kingdom Metazoa; phylum Chordata; class Amphibia; order Anura; family Hylidae; genus Phyllomedusa; species Phyllomedusa bahiana. Next base: position 66,105 of record JAODAL010017144.1, read on the forward strand.
AAAACCACAATTTTGGTGATTGGAATTTTTTTCGTCATTTCAGATCCCCCAAAAATTGCAATAAAAAGTGATAAAAAACCACATGTATCCCAAAATGGTACCAATAAAGTCTTCACTTCAGCCTGCAACAAAATAGCCCTCTCTCCCGTTTATAGGTGGAAAAAAAAAAGTTATTGGTGGCAGAAAATGGCGCTGCAACACAAATGTAAGAAATCGACAATGCTTTTACTTTTTAAAAAATACTAAAATATAATAAAAAATTTTAGTAATGAAAATATTTAGTAACAATAGAAATGTACTGCCCTGCAGAATACAGATAACCTGTCACACCAAAGAATTAAAGACATAAAAACAAACCCCCCGCAAACGAGGCGCAATTAACTTTTTTTTTTTTACTTATTTCACCCCTCTTAGATTTTTCTCTCTTTACCGGCATTTTATGGTTCAGTCAATGACACCATTATAACGTACGTCTTGTCTCGTAAAAATAAGTCTATGTAGATGGACAAATAAAAAAGTTATGGCTTTCAGAAGGTGAGGAGGAAAAAAAAATAGAGAGCCATAAAATTATGACCATCCGGTGGTAAGGGGTTAAGTTGCATCCAAAAAATGTAAGGTGTGGGATCAAACTTCTTAGATTTGATGTCTGTGGGTGGAATTCTGTTTGCCAGTTTAGTCTGCACTAAGCGTAAGGGCTTGTCCCTACGGCACAGGTTATTGGTCGGTTTTTCTGACTGTTTGCGGTTTTAATTAAAACTGACATACAATGCTCTCCATAGACTTTAATAGAAAATCCGTGCAGCAGTCCGTGCACGGATCTTCCGCTGGACTGTTTTTTACACAACCAGTGTTCTGCAAAACTCCTGGTTTTCAGGCGGAACATGAACATGTGGGTGCGAAGGGGGACGGCTTGAATCCACAAACCGAGGTCAAATGCCGTCTCCATGTGTGCCAAAAAAAGACTAAATACTGGTTGGGAAATCTGACCGGTATGTAGTCCTTGCCGTGTACTGTAAACGCACCCTAAGGCTGTGTTCACACGGCTTATTTCAGAACATATTTACGTCGGATTGCCGATCGTAAATACGTTCCGAAATCAGTTGGAAATAAGTGTCACTTAGTGTGGCACGTATTTCGCGACGGATTTACAATCCCCATTCATTATATGGTGTAAATCCGTTGCGAATTCCGGCCTAATAATTGACATGCACATTGTTTTTCCGGCCGTTTTGTGGCCGCAAATACGCGGCGGCAATACGGCACGGAAATACATGTCGTCTAAACGACAACACGTATTTCCCATTAAAAGCAATATTAAATTGCCTGCAACTTATTTCAGACTGATTTTGGAACGGATTTACGATCGTAAATACGGCGGCAAATCCGTTCCGAAATAAGCCGTGTGAACGAGGCCTAAGGCTTTGATATGACAAGTGCAGGGCCTGAGTGGGTGGTATGTGATGTAGGGGTTCAAAGAACACCTGAAAGAGAATCCCTGTGTCATTGGAAGCCTAGCTCTGGCATTTAATTGATCTTAAGATGAATCCTCAATTGCTGTAGCAATGCACTGTATGCCAGTGACTGTTTACCAGCATCTCAGCACACATACCAGATCATGTCACAATATCTTATGCAATAAGCTCCATAGATTCCATCACTGTCTGTCTGTGCAGCTCTAGATTATTGCCAGTCTTATCACATACACAACTGTAACAGAGACCTGTTTCATAAGCGTTTCAGTGCTCAGGAAAAAAAAATGAAAAGTGTTATCTCTTTAAGAACTTTGCATAGACCAATTTCTGGTAATAGATGTGCAAACTAATTCTCTGGGGTAGGCATACATCTGCTACCATATGGAAATATAGGGGGACATGTATGAAAACTGTCTTGGTCTAAGACTTTTCTTGTTGCCCATAGCAACCAATCAGGGTTCCCCTTTCATTCATTCAAAGCACTAGATGAAATGAAAGGGGAACTCTGATTGGTTGCTATGGGCAACAAGAAAAGTCTTAGACCAAGACAGTTTTCATACATGTCCCCCATAATGTATACATATAGAAAAACTGCTAACAGATTTGTTTACCTTTTACAATGTTATATGGTTTGATATATCTAAAATTAGAAAATGAAACTTTACAAAAGTTTTGAATAATCTTACCATTGTGTGTCTGCAGCTCTCATATACACCCATGTGTTTCTATGGTTACACACCGTGTACCAGTGGTTTATAGTCTGTCCTAAATTTATAGTTCCTCCTACCTGTCCCTTATGTCTTGGCTATTTACACTTATGGGATTTTCACACGGCATTTTCTGATATGTTTTCAATCCGAAAACCGCATTCAAAAGCGCTGCGTAAAACGCATCCAACATGCATGTGCGTGTTTAAATGCATTTTTGCTGCAGCAGACACAAACCCTTTAAATAGGGAGTCTTTCGGATCAAGAATGGACATGACACTTCTTTTAACAGATTTGAAAGACGCATCAGAAAGACGCGAGTAAACATGCATTAGCGATCACTCGTCTGAACACCGATGCATGTTTTACATTGAAAGCAATGTAACTCACACTGCACACTGTTAGATGCGTGTTTGGGTCCATTTAGGGTTCGAAACACACATCTAAAAACAACACGCCGTGTGAACATAACCTCAGAATGTATTTAAAATGTATTGGGGCAATAGAAATAATTGGATAAAGGGGGATTCCAGCCACCAAACGTATGTTTTACTAGGGCCAGGCTGGGGTAAAAAAGAAAACAAAGTTGTACTTACCTAATATTCCCCCACTGCTGCTCAAAAGCGTCCTCTACCTGCTTGTTTTACACTTCTGGGGCCACATGTATGAACCTGTTTAGGTCTAAAACTCACTTTTTTGTTCATACGTTACTATGGGAAAAAGAGGGAGTTTTAGACCTAAACAGTTTCATACATGTGGCCCCTAGTGTCTCGTCCCAACACACAGAAAATTCTCCCTCCCTGCTATCCACTACTCCTGTGCGTAAATGGAGTGTGAGCATCTCCTATTTGTCAGCAACAGACATGTGCAGAAATGTGGGTCAGTGGGGGCTTGGGAGGTAAATACAATGTTTTTTTGTTTTGACAATAATTTTTTAATAATGTTATACAAACTGGCACTTGAAGTTCTGATGTTTTTTACACCCCTTAAAAATAAAAATATTATAGAAATTAATTGATAAGATATACGTACCCTAAAATGATCCACATATGGCTACATCTGACAACAATAGTCTTAGGCCCTGTTCACGCGGCGGTTTTGGCTGCGGTTACCGCGGCCTCAACCTCGTCGGACCTCGCCACAAACTCGCGGGCGCTGGGCGTGGTCTCGGCACGAGTGGGGCGTGGTTTGGGGCGCGGCTTGCGCCGAGGGTTTGCCCCCATGGAAATTAATAGCAGGGGGCAAGCCGTGCCGCGACGCCCGCGGCAGCACCGCGCGGACGCCGCGCAGAGCACTCCCTGTCAAGAATTGACAGGAGAGTTCTCCACACGCGTGGAGTGTGAATGTTAACGCGGTTTCCTATGGGAAACCATGTTAATAAACTAGGCGTGATTTGGCCGCGGGAACCGCGTCGGAACCTGCGGCCATAACCGTGGCCAAATCCGCCGTGTGAACATGCCCTTAGGACCACATGTATGAAAACTGTCTAGGTGTAAGACTTTCTCTGTTGCCCATAGCAACCAATCAGAGCTCCCCTTTCATTTTTTCAGAGCACTATATGAAATGAATGGGTAGCTCTGATTGGTTGCTATGGGCGACAAAAAGTCTTACACCAAGACAGTTTTCATACATGTCCCTTTTAGAACTCTTGGATTGTGGAGGACATTGAATTTTTCCAAATGTGCTATTACAGTGCAGAAGTAGTAAACTTAAAAAAAGCCTAGGCCTAATTATGACAAAACAGAAACATGTTGTTTATCATGCACATACTTTAAAAAAATAAATAAAAAATAGAGAAGGTATTTATGCTGCATGGTGAATGACACAAAGTTTAAAAAAAAAAAGAATGCTGGAACTTTTTTTTTTTGTTCTTATATTTTTTGGGGTTTTTATATTCTTCCCAGGAAGTGTTTGGAATAGGTCATCTAAATGTTGTCATCAAAATGGTCCAGTGAAAATTATAACTCATCCCACAAGAAAAAAAAGCCCTCGTACCACTAAGTTGATGATTGATAAAACATTACAACCTTTGAAATGTAGAAATGAAAAAACAAAAAAAACAAAATGCCACGTCACACTGGGGGTTTTCCAGGTTAAAAAAAAAATGCATTAAAAAAGGCTTGACGTGTATGAAAAAGAAAAGAAAAACCTATGTACTCAACGCTGTTGCAGCGCTAACATTACAGGTGATGTCTCTGGATTTCTGTTGACTTCCTGTTTGCCAGTGGGCATGTAACCACTGCAGTTAATCAGTGGCTTCAGTGATCAAATACAGCTTTCACGACCATGGCACGTGACAACTAAAACCACTGAATGTTCAGCAGGAAATCAACAGAGACTATAGGACGCCACTGGTATCATCAGTGCTAAAACCCATTTGTATGTGTTTTTTATTAATTACACATATCTAACTTATGGGTTTTTTTAACCTGAAAAACCACTTCAAGTACTAAACTATGCCACATTCTTGAGGGTCTTAAATCCGTATAAAAAGTTAAGACCATTTTAAGCAATCCATGTTCTACTTACAAAAGTTCACTGGTTACCGTTGTTTTATGTTAAACACCAAAACTAAGCCATAAATGGTAAAAAAAAATATACATTTTATTGAAAAAAACTACATAAAAAATATTAAAATATGAATATAAAAAGATACAAACACACACCCAACAAAAAGATACTGCTACAACCCTCCAAAAACAACAGGGAAAATAGACACACCTATATATGAGAAAAACAGGCCATGATTAAACATGAATGATACAATATCTTAAAGCATAGCACATACTTAGCCAAGTGTCACCCAGTGTATGGAGGGGAGCAGCACACCCCGACGCACGTTTCGCCTATGGCTTCTTCAGGGGGAATACTGGTGTGGATGGAGGATGGTGTATATATAGACAAAAGCTATCCAATCACATCTCATATATTTGATAGACAGATAAAAGGTCCCATGAACCATACATAAATATAGTGAATGATCGGTCAATAATATAAGTAGACAAATAAGAGAAGAGAACCAACCAAAACACACATAATATAAAGCATAATCAAAATAGATAAATATCCCAACATGTTATTAAAAACAACCTTTTACATACCACAATATAAATCCGGACACGGCACAGAGACCGGAACCGGAAGGGACATAAAACCCTATGGAACGCAACTGCATCTCAAAAACCAGAAAAGGAAGTGCAAAAAACACCATCTTGGAAATGGTATACCAGGCGCTTTGCACTACACCGGAACTGGAATAAAGATAAAACCCTATGGAACGCAACTGCATCTCAAAAACCAGAAAAGGAAGTGCAAAAAACACCATCTTGGAAATGGTATACCAGGCGCTTTGCACTACACCGGAACTGGAATAAAGATAAAAACCTATGGAACGCAACTGCATCTCAAAAAACAGAAAAGGAAGTGCAAAAAACACCATCTTTGGAATGGTATATCAGGCGCTTTGCACTACACCGGAACTGGAATAAAAAAAAACCCTATGGAACGCAACTGCATCTCAAAAACCAAAAAGGGAAAGTGCAAAAAACACCATTTTGGGAAAAAGGTTACCGGGCGTTTTTGCACCACTCGAACTGGAAAAAAGATAAAAACCTTGGAACGCAACTGATCTAAAAAAAACAGAAAAGGAAGTGCAAAAAACGCCATCTTAGTAATGGTATATCAGGAGCTTTGCACTACACCGGAACTGGAATAAAAAATAACAATAACCTATTCAATAAAGCACAAATGTGCACAACGCCATAAACAAAACAGTGAAAACACAACGTGACAGTGACAAACCGGTGCCGCAGTGAAAGTACTCAGTGACAAAAGTGCTAATATTTAATAATATCCATATAATATGTAGATAATAAAACATAAATATATAACTAAGACATGAAATATGAATATACTTCATATAAAATGTGAACTACATAAATATACAACGATACACAGTGTAATTGTAAATACAGTCAATCATATAAAGTGTATTAATGAAGTGATTCCTTGTTCTATGTTAGTTGCATCAGTTTACCAACCAATGAGGATGCATCCATGTATTAGCTGTCTAAGAACATTGGGGCATATATATTTCGGCAGTTGCAAAAGGATTCTGGGGCAATTTGCAGCAAAAATGATGGCATACATTCTTTACACCACATTTATTACGTGGTTTAAACAGTTTGACACTTCTGTGCCTCGTTCAACAAAAAGAACGTGGCTTCAATGAAGTTAGTGTGGCTTAGTGTGCAATGCTCTGTGCCAAAAAAGTCCCAATATGTTGCCACAATTAGTGGCCTCAGATAAACCAATTAATAAAAAGTGTAAGGTTAGACTAGACAGTCTAAACCTGTTCTAGATTTATCAATACTGTAATACATGTGGTGAATTGTATGAATTTAGTCTTGGTTTATATCATATGTGTCAAACTCAAGGCCCACAGGCCGGATCCAGCCTCTCATGTCATTTTATGCGGCCCTTGGATCTTAGACACCGGCATGAACAATGTTCAGACACACAGAAGGACAAACTCTACACTTTAGCACAATAGGCTGAACTCAATGGACGTCTGTCTTTTTTCGGCCCTACAAACTATGTACTTTTTCCCTAGAGGATGCAGCCAGCACCTAGCAAAGGTGGTGGCATCTGCACAGGAAGTCCGTGCCATGTTGGATTCAGAGCTCCATTGCGCACCTCCATAATACTCTGTTCAGCAACAGACAGTGACACAGATCTGAGAGCCCTATTTGGACACCCTAGCTATCCTTCAAGATAGTAAGCTTGGTGCTAGAGTGGTGTATATTATACAACTTTAAAGGGGATTTATCGCTTCTTCAGTTCGTGTGTTTCATTGTGCTCTCAGCTTCTCAGCTCTACAAATTCAGGGGCGTTTCTTCCCCTCCCAGCTGGGTGTTTCTTAACTGAAGGGGGATGACATCATCCCCCCTTCACTGTTCATGCTGGCTCCCGAGTTCCCCCTCCCCCTCCGAGTCCACATGTCACTGTGTCGTTCTCCCAATGCAGTCTTATTTTGTAAGAGCTGTTTACATACCACAGGCTTACATTCTATCTAGACAATCTTCTATGAACTCTAATCTCTTCTCCTCTCACAGCTGGAGGTTTGTTACAATTGAATCCAGTCTTCTATGAACTCCTCCAGAGCAGCACAGATATCCCTTCTATGTTTTGCACGCAGGAGCATTTAGGCATCGAGGAAAAATTCTGCTGTTTTCTGATTGTAGAAGCCCTGCAGTATTATTGTGTTTCTTCTGGCTGTGCAGAGTGAAATTGCTGTCGGTCCCTTACTTTGAGTGAAAGAGGCAGCCTAATGCTCCTTCTATGTTTGCATTAGGCACCGGTGTAGTGCCTCTGTGTTTCTGCTGGCTGTGCAGAGTGAAATTGTGCCGGTCCCTTACTTTGATTGAGAGAGGCAGGAATGCTCGCTCCCGTGAATACTACCGGGGGCCAGACAGAATGTAAATTAGTAGAGCCGTCAGCTAATGAAATGCAAGGAGGTGTGATCCAACCGCCACTGGGGAACAGTGTTTACACAAAACGAAGATAAGGCAGACTGCGAAAAAAAGACAGCTTTGCTAATGACATCCAATTGCAAAGTTGTTTGTTTTCACTGTCCCCTTATTCTGAAGACCATTTAATGAAATGATACAACCCCTTTAAAGAACATCTTGGCCTTTGACTGATCATGGGCACATTGATGGCAACTCTAATACTGATGTAGCCAGCGGTGAAAAAGGGTTTGACAGTATTGATAAATCTGCATAGGAAAAAACAACTCCTATCTCCATTGGGAAAACCCAATAGAGAAAAGAGGAACGGAGCATTAGCCCAGCTCCCAAAAATAAAAGATGTGAAAAAGATAAAACTGTTATTTAAAAAAAAAAAAAAAATTCAGCACTACATGAAGAATAAATTCTCAATAATTTGTTACTTTCTAAAACTGATCATTGGACACTTTTTTGACATATTGTATCACATGCCGTTTTTTGTCATGCCTACTTAGGTAATTATTTACAGCTTGATGTTATGCTGTGAGTGCTTTTCTTTTGCATATAGGGCGACATGTATGAATTCTGGCGCTGATAGACCAGTTCTAAATCACCTTAAGGTAGTATATACTGTGCCAGAATGTATGAACCTTTTCTTCTGAAGGTCATACATACAGGCGCAGTCTAATGCCAATACGACAACTCAGGCTCAGTCACCACCTTTAACCTGTTCTGGCTGTTCTAAGGCCCTGTTCACACGGCGGATTGGGGAGCGGTTCTGGATGCGGGTTCCGACGCGGTTTCCGTGACCAAAACCGCGGCCAAATCGCACCTAGTTTATTAACATGGTTTCCTAATGGAAACCGCGTTAATATTCACACGCCGCGGGTTTGGCCGCGGCTTCGGGGCCGCGGCCAAACCCGCGCATGTGGAGAACTCTCCTGTCAATTCTTGACAGGGAGTACTCTGCGCGGCGGCTGCACGGTGCTGTCACGGATGTCGCTGTCGCGGGTGTTGCCGCGGGTGGTGCCCACTGCTATTAATTTGCATGGGGGTAAACCCTCGGCGCAAGCCGCGCCCCAAACCACACCCTACCCGCGCCAAGACCACAGCCAGCGCCCGCGCCGCAAACCCGCTTCAAGAGACGCGAGTTTGCGGCAAGGTTCGACGAGGTTTTGGCCGCGGCAAAACCTGTGGCCAAAACCGCCGTGTGAACATGCCCTAACTGTTCTGCGCCAAAGTTTTGGCATCTAAGAATCATAAATGTGTATAATTCTACTAATGTGGTGGGACGCCCCCAGAACGGCCCCAAATTTTTGGCATGCTAAAAAGTGTGTTTGGCGCGGTACCGAGGCACTTGTCACACCAAAGTTTGGCGTACACCTGTTCATACATCTATAGAACTGGTCTACTACAGCTTTTGAGGCAGAATTCAGTGCAGCCCCGTTTCATACACACGCCTATCTTGTCTGGTGGGTTTTCTATTTTCGTTAGTATTTGATCAGATTTGTATATCTGTACACTTTATATCCCTCTGTGTTAGGGATATTCTGTCTGTGTTAGTTCATTTTGTCTATTCTTCTCCTTTGTGTTCTGTTTTTGTCATCCCATCCTCCTCCTTCAGGGGCTTTCAGTATTCTATATAAAACTTTGTTCAGTATGCGCATATATCAGCTACGAATAAGGACTATGTCTGTAATGCGTTAGTTGTTTTTTCTTTATGTAATGTTGAGTTTTTAAATTTAAGTTATAAGTAAAAGTTAAGTTTTATCTTTTTCACATTTATTTTTTGGGTCTCTCTCTCACACTCTCTCTCTCAACATATGCATGTATTAAAGTGAGCTGGATATGTATTTTTTTTTCTTTTTGCTTATTGATAAATCTGATCCAATAAGTCTAGATTTTTGAGGGAAAATATATTTTTTAGAAGACAGAAACAAGCTTGGTAGCTTTTCAGTAACCTCAGTAGAAAACATATCCAGATGTCCTCATGTCTCTTGTGTATGCCAAAATTAGAACATTTAAGAGACAAAGATCATATATTAACAACTCACACCCAAAATACTTAAAATAAGTGACATCTTTGTTACTGCTCACACAGAATTCAAAACAATTAAAACAGGGAGAAAACATCACCACTATAAGAACCACAAGACCGTAAATAAACTGAAAAAGTGTTAGACCAGCATAGAAAGCAAAATTAAGCAGAAATAATATGTAGAAAATATAGGCTATGACATCAAAATTCAACACAGTAGTAAAAAAAAAAATTCTATAAGTGCATTTATAGCAAGTGGTATGATAAATTGGATAGGGGGTTTTTATTGTTTGATTTTTGACGACATTATTTATGCTACTTTTTTATCAAAGGTATTTTCTGCTTTTTGCGATGGTTCCACAATTTTTCCGTTTATTAACGGCCTAGTGGTTCTTATGGGGGTGATGTTTTCTCCCCATTTTACAGTGGGAAAGGAAAATATTCAACCCCTTTAAAATTTTTTCCCCTTTTTGGGGGCCCCCCCCTGTATGAAAAGTTTTTTGTCTAAAACTCACTTTTTTCTCTATAGAAACCTAGGTTTCATTGCAGCCATTTGGTAAGATCCAAAAAGTTCATTTTGTTGCTCATTAATATACACTCTGCCCCCCATCTTGAATGAAAAAAAAGAAAGATTGATATTTTTGGCAAATTTTTTAAACAAAAAAACTGAAATATCACATGGCATAAGTATTAAACCCCTTTGCTCAAATTTGAGTAAAAAGCCCCTTTTTGGCTGTAAAGTGAGTCTTCTTGGGATGATGCAAAGTTTTTCACACCTGAATTGGGGATTCTCTGCCATTCTTCCTTGCTGTCCTCCCAGTTCCCTCAGGTTGGATGGTGAACTTTGGGGGCAGCCATATTCAAGCTCTCCAAATGCTAAATTTGGGGTTTTTGGGTCAGACCTGGCTGGCCAGTAAAGAATGGGCACAAATTTTTTTTCAAACCACTGTTTTTGTTATTTTAGCTGTGTGTTAGGGCCCCCATTGGGGGGGTTTTGGGGAAAAAACTTGAATGTAGAACCTGTTCTACCGGGGTCAAAGATTTGGCACTTTCTAGCTCCAAAACAACAACTCAGGCTCAGGTAAACCACTTGACTTGGTCTGCCTGTTCTCAATGTTTTGTGTCTAGTTTTGCCTCCAGTCATAAATGTGTAGAATCATGGGGTTGTGGGCGACACCCCGAAAGAATGCCCCCCCCCCTTTGGGGCACTTAAAAAGTTTCCAGGGGCCCTAAAAAGCGCCTACTTTTGGGGGGCCCCCGTTCATACTAAAAAGGAACAGGGCAGTGACATTTTTATGGTGAAAGGACACCAAATACTGGGGCAACCCCTTCAACATGTTGCCCTATGTGCCCTTTTTGTCTAGGGCACCCGAAACCATCCCCCCATTTGTGCAGAAATATGTGTAAAGCTGTGAACAGGACATTTGTTAAAGTAAGGTGACTTATTACATGGACTAAAGCAATGAGAGCAACAGTGCTGGTCTTTGAGTTTTGATGGCATGCCTTTATGCGTATTTTCTGGGAAACACTGAGACTTTGGGAAAGTAATCACCAAACTTCACCATCCCACATTGGTAAACTTGGGGGAAACCCCGCTGTCTTAAAAATATTATTTTAGATTAATGTATTTTGTTGGAACTCAGTTTTAAATTAGATCAGGAATTCTCCTTAATTTGTTTTGTCGTAGGAATGGAGTACAAAAGTAAAGCAAGAAGGAAAATAGATTCAGAGAAATGTAAGAAAATGAGTGGTATTGTGTCATGAAGAGATTCCTAGAAGATTACCACTCTGAGTCTTGAAAACATCACATGCGAAACAGTACAAGAAGTTGCATTTTTTTTCAAGGAGGGAAAAAAGGCGACTTTGAGAGTTTTTTGCCTTTGGTTAAAAAAAAATCATTGGCAGAGAAAAGTTAAAAGCTAAACTTAGGTCAAAAAGAGTTTGTTTCTTACTATGAGAAAACATGGTCAACACTTATTCTGTTCAGATGTTCTTCTTACCAAAACTGTTTGTTTCTAGTTGGAATGTTAGAAAAAAATGACTAATCGCATGCATACGGCATTTTTAGGATGGCTTGGGGGTAACAGGTAACCCAAAAAGTTTTCGCATAAATCCCTCCGCTGCAGGGGCCCGGGCGGAAAAAAAATCAGCCCGGCACAAAGCCACAATATCCCTTACCCAAAAACCCCCTTTTTCTCGCACCTCCCACTTTTTAAAATAAACTACACCATGAAAGGGGCTTTCACACGGACGTTTTTTGGGGCTTTAAATTTTTTTTTGGGGCGTTTTGTGCAGAAAAGGAGAGCTAATGCTTACATTTCTGCACAAAAAAAAAAAAAACGCACAAAAAATGCACCAAAAACCGCCCGTGGGGGAGAGCTCCCACATACAAACAAGAAAGAAAGTGGTGCAGAGAAAAACCCCCCACAAGATCGGTGGCACTTGCTTTACAACCGGACAAGCCCACACTGCCACTACATAACACCCGCTAACCTACCCAAACCCCCCCAACACATCACCAGTATCATCACCATCACATGAATACAGCACTGACTCAACACAGAAGTAAACTTACCCCTGACAGCGGGACCCACGGGGAAAACACTGAGGGAGTTGTTCTCTTCTCCTTTTTTTTCTCCTTCGGCACAAACCTCCATACGCCCCTTTTTTGATGAGTTGTTCCCTTCCATTTTTTTCTTCCGGTACAGCATGCAGTGCTTCTCTAGTGGCCACTACTCGCCCTGTAGAATTTTACCCCAAAACATCTTTGACTCCCTCTCTTTCCCGCACTTTC
>JAODAL010017145.1:0-78621 GCA_025379985.1 Phyllomedusa bahiana
GGGGGCAAGGCGGGTATGGGGGGCCCAGGCAGGGAAGGGGGGCCACAACAGTGGTATGGGGGCCACAGGCAGGCATTTAGGGGCACGGCAGGGATATGGGGGCCCACAGGGGGGGATATGGGGCCACGGGCAGGGAATGGGGGCCACAGACAGGGGGGGTGGGGGCCACAGGCAGGTTATAGGGGCACAGGCAGGGAAATAGGGGGGCCCCACAGGCAGGGATATGGGGCCACAGGCAGTTGTATGGGGGCCACAGGCAGTATATGGGGGCCACAGGAAAGTATATGGGGCCACGGAACAGGGGTAGAGGGCCCCGGGCAGGCATTATAGGGGCATTTGGGCAGGTAAAACGCTTTAAAAACAACAACATTAAAATTAACTCCCCCGGCGGGGCCCGCTCCTCTTCTGTCCTCTTCAGCCCGCGCTCCCTCCGGGCTCCTCGGGCGCACGGCCTATGACGGCTGTGCCCCCCGAGGACAGGCAGTGGCGTGATGACATCACGTCATCGCGACGCTGCCGGCTGGGGCGCATGGGCCGTGGCGGGTCCTCAGCGCTGGAGGACCCGGTCGGCCCCGCAGTGTGGGACCCAGAGCCGGTCCGTCCCTGTCTGGGGGGGGCGGGGGAGCGTCGTTTCTCTGCTCCGCAGAACCCCCGGGGCTGGTGTGCTTCCCAAAGCGGACGCACATGCAGCAAAAGGGGCCCAGTCGGTGCTCAGGCCCAGGGCAGAGGCCTGGAGCCGGGAGACTCGGGGCACAGGGTGTTTTATTCGGGGCCCGAGCCCCGAATAAAACAGCCTAGCGACGCCCCTGGAGATGATAAAAGGCAGATAAGTAGGCAACTAGGTAAACCCTCATTACATAGCTAAACATGCCTCCCAGTAGGTAGGTAAGTATATAGGCCTCCCACAGTAGGTAGGTATGTAGGTACCCTCAGAATGTAGGTAAATAGGCCCCCTCAGTAAGTGTACAGATTAATACAGTAGGTGATGGGATAATAATCACCAATTTGGTAGCCCCTCAGTGGGCATAGAGAAGTATACGGTTCCCCACAGTAGGTAGGGAGGAATAAAGCCATCATTAAGTAACACTTTAGACCCCCACAGTAGGTAGGGATATAGGGTCCCCGCAGTAGGTAGTTGTATAGGGCCTTCCACAGTAGATAGAGGTGCCGAAATAAGTAGGTACATAGGGATTCACAGTAGATAGGCTGGTGTCTAGGATCCCAGCAGTACATAGGTACATAGACTCGCCTAGGAAGTATAAAGGTATGTAAGGCCCCTCAGTAGGTAGGTATATAGGGCCCCGCAGTACGTAAGTACATATGTAGGAATATAGGGCCCCCATTAGGTAGGTAATTACATGGGCCCCCGAATAGTTAGGAAGATAGTTACACAGACCCCCCAGGTAGGTATATAGGTAGTCAGGGCCTTCTCCAGGTGTTAGATAGGTAGACAGGACTTCCCCCCAAGTAGCTATATAGCTAGACAGAGCCTCCCCCTGTAGCTATATAGACAGTCAGGGCCTCCTCCAGTACATATATAGGTAGTTATATCCTCCCCCATTAGCTATATAGTCAGGGCCTCCCCCAGTAGTTATATAGGTAGTCAGGGCCTCCCCCAGTAGATATATAGACAGTTAGGGCCTACCCCAGTAGATATATAGACAGTCAGGGTTCCCACAGTAGATATATAATCAGGGCCCCCACATTAGATATATAGATAGTCAGGGTCTCCATAGTAGATATATAGGTAGTCAGGGTCCCCAAAGCAGATATTTAGGTAGTCAACAAACCCTAATAAAATAAATAAATAATACTCACCTTTCCTCTTTCTTCTTTTCTCTAAGTCAGGAGCAAGCGGTGTGACGCCTACTAGGCCGTATGCTTATTCAGAAGATTCCTGGCTGCTCTGCCTGAGTGTCAGCAACTGCTGCTGTCTTATAGTCCCAACGATGCAGCCGGGTGGCGAGGGGGTCCTGTGAACCCCCAAGCTTAGGAGTCTGGCTGCAAGTGCGACCGATGCGGCCCCTGTAGCTGCACCACGGTTCGGCACTGAATCCCCGGGCCCACCGGGAAGGGAATCACTAGTCCCCTGGTGGCCGCTCCGAGGCGGCTCAGCGACCTGGACCCTGAATGCCCCCCAGGTATTTGCCCGGTTGGATGTATTGCCATTTTGGTCTTGCCTGTATACCACAGAGCTCAAATTCTCTGCTCTATCATATAACCCTATGTGTCAAAGATAGTGTTGATTGAACCATTCAAGAAAAGTTAAGATCGAGCCGATGTTTACTGTTTTCTCGACCACGAACCGATCCGATCTTTTTGCGTTTGGTCCGAGTAAAAATTGAGATCGAAACTTGCATTCACCATGCCGCGCCATTTTCACTTTCATTTTAAGCTGCTTCCTGCACTTTTGGTAACCATCTAATCAGTGCAGAGACAGAGGGGGTCAAAAACGTCACCACTAGGTTGTAGGGATCTCATTGGGCTGCTAAAATCACATGACCCTGTTATGTGTATCTAATCAGTTGGCCGCACTTAAAAGGTAATGCAAAGAATTTCTTTAATTAGTGATACAATCCACAAGCTCCAATAGCTCAAAGCAAGCGTGACTTTTGAATATGTCATATTCAAAATCACCTGCTTTGTACTATTGGAGCTTGTGGATTGTATCACTATTAAAGAAATTCTTTGCATTACCTTTTGAGTGCGGCCAACTGATTAAGTTTTCAAGTGGAGAAGTGATTCTCATTATTGGACCAGCACCAGACAAATCATATTGCATAGGGAGGGGCCTCTCCTACCTGCTATTACCTGTTATGTGTATGTCACTGTATTTCCTGGTGAACCCATTTCCCAGTTCACTCTCCTGAACCAGGCTGGGAAACTGGGCCGCCGGGGGACCGGGGAATCCCCCGGGGGGCCCCCCGGAGCCGCTGGGGGGCCCGGAGGGGGTTTGCGTCGCCCCCCGGGGCCCTTTCCGCGCATGCGGGTCCCGAACGCCCGGGACCTGCGTCCCCGATCGCTCAGAGACGCCCCGGTTAGCCGGGGACTAATGTCCCCGACTCCTGGGGCTGCGCGGTGTCAGCGGAGCACAGCGCCACTAGTGCTGCGCTCCGCTGATCTCCCCGGCAGGCTGAAGACGCTAGGCCTTCAGGGGCGGGCCGGGGCGCCCCAGCCCCCTACTGCTGACGTAGGCGGCGCGGTGACCCTGCGCGGGGGCCCTGGCTATAAAGGGGGTCCCTGGCTACAAGGGGGCCCTGGCTATAAAGGGGGTCCCTGGCTACAAGGGGGGCCCGGGGAAAAAAGGGGGGCCCTGGCTATAAGGGGGGCCCTGGCTAGAAGGGGGGACCGGGCGAAAAAGGGGGGCCTGGCTATAAAGGGGTCCCTGGCTATAAAGGGGGTCCCTGGCTAAAAAGGGGGGGGTCCCTGGCTACAAGGGGGCCCTGGCTATAAAAGGGGGGCCCTGGCTAATAAGGGGGTCCCTGGCTACAAGGGGGGGCCCTGGCTATAAGGGGGTCCCTGGCTACAAGGGGGGCTCTGGCTACAAGGGAGGTCCCTGGCGACAAGGGGGGCGGGGGCTACAAGGGGGGGGGGCCCTGGCAAAAGAGGTCCTGGCTAGAAGGGGGGACCTGACTACATGGGGGGACCTGACTACAAGGGGGGAATCGCTGGCTACAAGGGGGCCCGGGCAATAAAGGGGGTCCCTGGGCTAATAAGGGGGTCCCGGGTTTACAAGGGGGGCCCTGGCTATAAAGGCGTCCCTGGCTAGAAGGGGGGACCTGACTGCAAGGGGGGAATCACTGGCTACAAGGGGGGTCCCTGGCTATAAAGGGGGTCCCTGGCTACAAGAGGGCCCTGGCTATAAAGGGGGTCCCTGGCTATAAAGGGGGTCCCTGGCTATAATGGGGGTCCCTGGCCACAAGGGGGGCCCTGGCTATAAAGGGGGGCCCTGGCTAGAAGGGGGGACCTGACTACAAGGGGGGAATCACTGGCTACAAGGGGGGTCCCTGGCTACAAGAGGGCCCTGGCTATAAGGGGGGTCCCTGGCTATAAAGGGGGTCCCTGGCTATAAAGGGGGTCCCTGGCTACAAGGGGGTCCCTGGCTATAAAGGGGGTCCCTGGCTACAAGAGGGCCCTGGCTATAAAGGGGGTCCCTGGCTATAAAGGGGGTCCCTGGCTACAAGGGGGGCCCTGGCTATAAAGGCGTCCCTGGCTAGAAGGGGGGACCTGACTACAAGGGGGAATCACTGGCTACTAGGGGGGTCCCTGGCTATAAAGGGGGTCCCTGGCTACAAGAGGGACCTGGCTATAAAGGGGGTCCCTGGCTATAACGGGGGCCCCTGGCTACAAGAGGGCCCTGGCTATAAAGGGGGTCCCTGGCTATAAAGGGGGTCCCTGGCTATAAAGGAGGGCCCTGGCTATAAAGGAGGGCCCTGGCTATAAAGGGGGGCCCTGGCTACAAGGGGGGCCCTGGCTATAAAGGGGGTCCCTGGCTACAAGGGGGTCCCTGACTGCAAGGGGGGTCCCTGACTCCCGGGGGTCCCTGGCTATAACGGGGGCCCTGACTACAAGGGGGTCCCCGGCTACCAGGGGGTCCCTGGCTACAAAGGGGGCCCTGGCTATAAAGGGGGTCCCTGGCTATAAAGGGGGTCCCTGACTACAAGGGGGCCCCTGGCTACAAGGGGGCCCCTGGCTATAAAGGGGGCCCCTGGCTACAAGGGGGTCCCTGACTGCAAGGGGGGTCCCTGACTGCAAGGGGGGTCCCTGGCTACAAGGGGGGTCCCTGGCTATAAAGGGGGTCCCTGGCAACAAGGGGGGCCCTGGCGATCAAGGGGGACCCTGGCTACACGGGGGTCCCTGGCTACAAGGGGTCCCTGGCTACAAGGGGGGACCTGACTACAAGGGGGGACCTGACAACAAGGGGGGTCCCTGGCTACAAGGGGGTCCCTGGCTATAAAGGGGGCCCTGACTACAAGGGGGGCCCTGGCTACAAGGGGGTCCCTGGCTATAAAGGGGGTCCCTGGCTATAAAGGGGGTCCCTGGCTGCAAGGGGGGGGGGCCCTGACTGCAAGGGGGGACCTGACTACAAGGGGGGTCCCTGGCTATAAAGGGGGTCCCTGGCTACAAGGGGGTCCCTGGCTATAAAGGGGGGCCCTGGCTACAAAGGGGGTCCCTGGCTACAAGGGAGCCCTGGCTACAAGGGGGACCTGACTAAAAGGGGTACCTGGCTAAAAAAGGGGGTCCCTGGCTACAAGGGGGGTCCCTGGCTATAAAGGGGGTCCCTGGCTATAAAGGGGGCCCTGACTACAAGGGGGGCCCTGGCTACAAGGGGGGCCCTGGCTACAAGGGGGGGCCCTGACTGCAAGGGGGGTTCCTGGCTACAAGGGGGGCCCTGGCTACAAGGGGGGGCCCTGACTACAAGGGGGGGCCCTGGCTACAAGGGGGGACCTGACTATAAAGGGGGTCCCTGGCTACAAGGGGGGTCCCTGGCTACAAGGGGGGTCCCTGGCTACAAAGGGGGCCCTGGTTAAAAGGGGGGCCCTGACTCCCAAAAGGGGCCCTACTACAAGGGGTCCCTGGCAAACCTACAGGGGTCCCCTGCTACAAGCGGGTGCCCGGCTACCTAAAGGGGGGCCCTGGCTACAAGGGGACCCTGACTACAAAGGGGGCCCCTGGCTACCTAAAGGGGGCCCCTGGCTACAAGGGGGGCCCTGACTACAAGGGGGGCCCTGACTACCAGGGGGGCCCTGGCTACCTAAAGGGGGCCCTGACTACAAGGGGGCCCTGGCTACCTACAGGGGGGCCCTAACTACCTACAGGGGGGCCCTGACTACAAAGGGGGCCCTGGCTACCTAAATACTAAAGGGGCCCTGACTACCTACACAGTAGCTAAAGGGGGGGCCCTGACTTCCTGCACACTACCTAAAGGAGACCCCTAACTGCCTGCAAACTACCTAAAAGAGGCCTTAACTGCCTGTATACTACTTCATGGGAAGCCCTAACTGCCTGTATACTACCTAAAGGGGGTCCCTAACTACCTACAGCTTACCTAACTGGGAGAAACCACCTACCTACAGACTGGGGCCTTGCCTATTTGCCTACCTACCTAGGGTCTTGTCTACCTACCTGGTAATATAATTGAGAGGGCAGCAGCCCATAGTTGTAGCATTATCTCCAGAGGGTTAGTCCTTTCCCCACCTTCCAACCCCTTAGGATACTAGGCCTCTAAGTTATGGCTTGTACCCGCTCTCCCACCCCTGGGAAGTTTGTACAGAGGTGGAAATGGGTAAAGAGATGCTGGAAAATTGAGGATTCTAAGATATTTGTGTGTAATTTCTGCAGGGATGAGCTGTGGCCGGGACAAGTCATCATGGCGGTGTGGAACGGATGCAGAGGAAAAGGGAATAAGAACGACTCATAAGAGTAGAGAACGACTCCTCAGATAGGACGTCTCCGGTGAGTACCTGATTTCAGGGGGTTTTTTTACTTCTATATTGGATCAGTGCTGTATTCACTGTAATGTGATGTGACCTGAGTGGTGTTGACCTCTATGTGGTCTCTATATGGCGGGTTGTAGGTTATACCTGAGCTTGGTGTCTGATCTCTATGTGGTCAATATATGGCGGGGTTTTAGGTTATAAACGGCGCCGGTATAATGCCAGCGTACATGTGTCCCTGATTGACCCTGTGATAGGAGTTACACTTTTACTTTCTTGCTGGTGATTATTTTAGAAGGTAGTGAGGTGTGTGACCAAGGGAAACATGGTGGGGGATAATGTATGTGGGTGGAGGGGGATATTGTATGTGGGTGGAGGGGGATTTGTGTGGGTGGAGGGGGATATTGTATGTGGGTTGGAGGGGGATATTGTATGTGGGTGGAGGGGGATAGTGGTATGTGGTGGAGGAGGATATTGTATGTGGGTGGAGGGGGATAGTGTATGTGGGTGGAGGGGGATAGTGTATGTGGGTGGGGGGATAGTGTATGTGGGTGGAGGGGGATATTGTATGTGGGTGGAGGGGGATATTGTATGTGGGTGGAGGGGGATATTGTATGTGGGTGGAAGGGATATTGTATGTGGGTGGAGGGGATATTGTATGAGGGTGGAGGGGATATTGTATGTGGGGCTGGTGGGGATATTGTATGTGGGTGGGGGGGATATTGTATGTGGGCGGAGGGGGATATTTTATGTGGGGGCGGAGGGGATATTGTATATAGGCGGAGGAGGATAATGTATGTGGGCGGGGGGGGATATTGTATGTGGGCGGAGGGGGATATTGTATGTGGGCGGGAGGGGGATATTGTATGTGGGTGGAGGGGGATATTGTAGGTGGGTGGAGGGGGGTATTTTATGTGGGCGGAGGGGGATATTGTATGTGGGTGGAGGGGGTTTTTGTATGTGGGTGGAGGGGATATTGTATGTGGGTGGAGGGGGGTATTGTATGTGGGTGGAGGGGGATATTGTATGTGGGTGGAGGGGGGTATTGTATGTGGGGGGAGGGGATATTGTATGAGTGTGGAGGGGGATATTGTAGGTGGGTGGAGGGGATATTGTATGTGGGTGGAGGGGATATTGTATGTGTGTGGAGGGGGATATTGTATGTGGGTGGAGGGGATAATGTATGTGGGTGGAGGAGGATATTGTATGTGGGTGGTGGGGATATTGTTTGTGGGTGGAGGGAGATATTGTATGCGGGTGGAGGGGGATATTGTATGTGGGTGGAGGGGGATATTGTATGCGGGTGGAGGGGGATAGTGTATGCGGGTGGAGGGGGATATTGTATGTGGGTGGAGGGGGATATTGTATGCGGGTGGAGGGGGATATTGTATGCGGGTGGAGGGGGATATTGTATGTGGGTGGAGGGGATATTGTATGTGGGTGGAGGAGGATATTGTATGTGGGTGAGGGGGATATTGTATGAGGGGGATATTGTATGTGGGTGGAGGGGATATTGAATGTGGGTGGAGGGGATATTGTATGTGGGTGGAGGGGGATATTGTATGTGGGTGGAGGGGGATATGGATGGAGCTACTTAGCCCTGTGTCTATGATATGTTAGACTGACAGATATGTGACTCTCTTGCTATTGTACTACACAATACAGTTCTGTTTTGCACACTGTATTATGTGGTAAAATGGGCGCATTTATGTCCGAGAGGCCGGTAATATTCTCATGTACAGTATGGTGGGCCCCCCAAGATCAATTCCCCTGTGGGCCCCAGACCCCCCAGTCCGACACTGCTCTGAACTGAACGCACAGCTCTCTTTTAGTCTGCTTTCTATCAGTCTGCAAGCACACTATTTCTCGGCGATTTTAACCAGCAAAAGCTGCTAGTTAGATTACTTAGGGTTGGGGGTACAGTAAGCTTAGGGAATCATGGACAGCAATAGTTAGGGATTTTTATATTGCTGACTGCATCTTTCTCATATTTATTCTGAGTGCCCAAGTGTTCATTGTTTCAGCTTTGGGGGGGGACAGTTAGTGCACAAGACACCATTAAGAAATCTGCACTAAAAAGAAATCGCTTTGTTATAATGGTTTCTTGCTGTAAAACTGACTCTGTGCCCAAAAGTTCCTTGCTCCAGTTTTGGAAGGGACAGCCAGCGCACAAGACACCGTTAGGAAATCTGCTTTAAAAATAAATCGTTTTGATATACTGGTTTCTTGCTGAAAATCTGATTCCGTGCCCAAAAGTTCATTGTTCCAGTTTTGCGGGTACAGCCAGTGCAGAAGACACCATAAGGAAATCAGCTCTAAAAAGAAGTTGCTTTCATATACTGCTTTCTTTCTGAAAATCTGATTCTGTGCCCAAAAGTTGTCGCCGACTGACATCATATGCCGGATTTGCCGTCAACACGTCAGTAGAGGAAAGAATCTAAAGAGTTTAAACACCACGAGCATGAACAGGCACATGCATGTAAAGCATGAATCGCTGTGGAGAAGGCACTTGGAGAAAAAAGGACACACAGGTCCTGGGCTTCCAACCACATCTTCACAAGGGGGCGCAGCGATAGCAGCCGCTATGGGGCCCTGCATCCTGAGGTGTCCCAAAAGCCCCTTTGACACATAAGAAGACACCGGTATTGGAAATGGCACATGGTAACTGGCAGGGGTGCCAATAGGGCAGTACTAATGTCAGGGGCCCTTATCAAAAAGGGGCCCACTGATATGTTAAAAAATAGGAACTACTAATGGGTGGGGCCCCATTTGATTTAGCTGCATGGTGCCTTGAAACGTTTAATAGATGACTGATGACATCTGCATGGTGCCCCTATAACTATGGCCCTGCCAGCTGAACCTCCATGTTTCCCTTTGGGATGTTCTTGTTGTCACCACATATATGACATGCTCTTTGGCCCTGGTGCAAAAAGTGATAGAGGGTTACCATGTGCCATTTCCAATACCGCTGTCTTCTTATGTGTCAAAGGAGCCCCAGAGCAGCTGTTAGCGCTGCACCACCTATAGTACGCTGTCCTCATCTTTTCAGTTAGCCATTGAAAGGAATTAATTATTTTAGCCTCTCAATTTTTTTCTGTGACTCTTAGAGATACATTTTCTTCACTAAGTTGTTTCACGTATCCATTTTACCGTTATGGATGTTAATTGAAGCTTCTCCTCACCTGTATGGGTATAAAAATTAACTCAAACACCTTCTCCCATTGACTTTATTGGGGATCGAAGATTGGCTCGAGATCAACTCGACCGTCGAATCGATCTTCTCAGAAATCGAGAATCAACTCGATCTCTTTAGGGATTGCTCAACACTAATCACAGAGCTTAGCTACTCTCCTCTATCATATAACCCTATATATCACAGAGCTCAGCTTCTCTCCTCTATCATATAACCCTATATATCACAGAGTTATGTAACCTTACATATGATAGAGCCCAGTTTCTCTCTCTATCACATGCTGCAATCACTTGACAGGTTCCCTTTAATAAATGTAGTATCCATACCAAATACTATATTGTAAATGTAGAGAATTGTCATAATTGCATCAATACTCTAGGATTCTAGGTTGGACTCTATGGACCTGTGTCTTTTTCCAACTTTATATGCTATGTCTTCTATAGATTTCTCCCCATCAGCTTTCAACTATAATGTAATAAAATGATGATGTGTTAATAGTGCAAACGGATGGAAAATTTTTCCTAATAAAATACACAGAAAATGATGCCTGAAGTAAAGACTTGCATATTTCTTTCTCTTTATTATCTCTTTTGAGCAAAAGTATATACACACGACTGTTATCTTCCGCATCTCAGTAGCTAAAAATAACATTTATAACATCAGGCCTGGCTGCAGAATAGTCTATATATTGTTTTTCATTTAATCACACTAATTTTCTGTGCTTCTTAGGAAGGTTTCAAACTGCTGATGACAACTATAAATCAACCCAGCTATATTACATTAAAGGATACAGCCTTAACCCATTTTACAGTTATTTACTCCTGCACTGTATCATTAATTTATATGTATCTTATTACCCTATTACCATTTTAAACAGAATACCTATTGTGTCGCTTTCCAGTTTGCTGCATCCTTGTATTTTCTACTATGTGGATCAGTAAAAACTCTAGTACATTAAAGATTTCGCTAAATATAGAAAAAATTTATCAACAAAGTAATTATTTGAGGAACCATTTTATTTACACTTGTAGAACATATTAAGAAGATTGAAATAAGGAATGTTTGAAGCATCTGCTGGAATTATAGATCAGCTGGAGCCTACCTTACTTAATGCCAGAAGTGGAACGTGCATTGTAAGGCCATGTCTACACAGCACAGGATTAGGGTGCGTTCGCACGGCAAAGACAAAATACTGGTCTCATTTTCCGGCTGGTATTTCATCTTTTTTGGCATGTAGGGGGACAACTTTTGTCCACGGTTTGCAGACTTACCCACATGTTCATGTTCTGTCCGAAAACCGGACCAAGAATGACAAAGTTTTTAGGAACGTCGGCGTCGGTGTCAAAAACCGTTTGTCGGAAAATCCGTGCAGTGTGGACTGCTGAATGCTTTTCTATTTAAATCAATGTAAAAAGTTTACAGTCGGTTTACAGACAGTCTTCAAATCCGAAAACCGTCTGTAAAACCGACTGAAAACCCTTGCTGTGGGAATAAGTCCTCACAGTCGGATTTTCGGTAGATTCAGTATTCAAAATCAGTCGAAAATCCGATGTAATCAGTGCCCTATAGACCTCAAGAGAAAATCTGTGCTGTAGTCTACACAGCACAGATTTTCTATTCTCGGATTTGTAGACCGCAGGCCTCCGGCAGAAGATAGAATTTTTTTAAAAAAACAACCCCGGTTTTTAGCGCAAACCTGCCCCAAAAACAGCGGTGTGGCAAGATTAAAATACTGGTGCATTTTAGACAGTATTTTAACTATGCTGTGGAGACCCAGCCTTATAAGGGCAGTGCTATAATTTGATAGTTATGACAATAAAAACACCACACTCCATCACTAAAGGGGTATTCCCATTTCTTTGATTGGCTCTAAACACACACATAGGCAAGAATAAATAAAGATTATCACCAAATACATTGCTGTTCTGATTTTTCCTCTCTTCAAATTTAAGAGGAGATATTATCTCCTGCTTTTGCACACAAGCTTCCTTCGTTACTGGCCACCTCTCTCTGCTCTCTTTGCTTTAGCAGAGGCCAGAATGGTGATATCATTCCCTACTGTTTATTATCTGTAAGATAGGATGTCAGGGCTAGGCAGTGCTCAGTCTGCAGGGAGCAATGTTCTGCAGCAGCTGATCAGCAACCCCAACCTGATAGACAGTCTGCTGGGAGCTGTGTGAGTGACAGAGGTCCAGCCACTCTGGACAGGGTGCATGTCGCACCAGCCAATGGGAGAACCCGGAGGCCGCTCCAATCAGCTGCAGGGGCGGTATCCAGGAATCACATTTAGGCCTCGTTCACACGGCTTATTTTGCCGCGGATTGGCGCCTTACTGCGCGCCGGATTTGCGCTGCAGTACGGCGCCAATCCGTCCCTGTCATTACGGTAATCCACTGCTCTCATTGAGAACAGTGGAATCCGTCGCTCCTACCCGCTCGGCGAATCCGCCGCGGGGGGAGAAAGTGACATGCACATTATTTACGGCACGTACGCGCCGTAGATAATGCATGGTCTATGGGCCGGGGAGCGGCGCCCCTGCCGCGCTCCGGCCCCAACCCCGGCCCCCCCCGTATTCACGCCGAATTTGGGGGCGCAATACGGCTCACAAATCCGTCGGGAATAAGCCGTGTGAACACGGCCTTAAACTCCCTGAAGGTTGAGTGCTGCGCCTGTGATATTTCCTGGCTGCCTTGTATTCCTTGTGCTATTACTTGTTTTTTGCTCACCCGTGTACCTGACCTCGACTTCTTCCCTGACCCTGTCTTGCTATCTGCTTTTGTACCTCGCTCCCGTTCGTGTTTTGACCTCGGCTTGTTTATGTTTATCTCTCTGGTCCTGTTTTGTGGCTTGGTGTTCCTGATTTGGTATTGACCCGGACTGTCTGACTATTCTTGATCCTGACGGCCCCAGCACTCTAGTAGCGTAGGGACTGTCGCCCAGTTGCCGTCTGCTGCCTAGGGCAGCACATCAAGTAGGCAGGGACAGTGGGCTGGGTTCCAGTCAGGGCTCACTGTACCTCCCTTGACGTGACATAGGAGCTATTTTACATTACTTTCTGAACAGTTTTAACCCTTTAGAGCTCAGTAGCCTTGTTCACTGCAGTTTACAAACCTCCTACTGTCATGTCACTGTAATAGGATCAGCTAAGAAATAGAATAATATGCCAATCACTGCTGTATAACTGCCAACAGAGTGACCAGGAAGTGTGAGCCTGAAGCTGGCTGTGCCTTTTTAAAACTGTATAGTAAGATAACCCTTGTAAGTGCAGAAATGCCTAAAGCGAATGTATTACAAATTATGCACACTGGTTATACCCACCATAAAACTGACATTAACAAATTATTCCTTGGTCATTATTTCTAAACATACAGGTGACCAGTCCCAATCTGTGACTATTCTTGGGACTATGACCTAGGGATCTTCCTGCAGAAACATCTATACCTCTTTGTAGCCATTAAGGTTGAATACAAGTGGATCTTGTAGGCACCACACCCTAGTCAAATCAGCTCCTAATGTTTTAGGGGTTAATCCACGTCTTTCCTGTGTGACAGTACCAGCAATACTATTCTTCCCCTTCAGCAGACTGGAGACAATGTCTCCCATAGGTAACAACTGATCACCAGGGCTCTCGGAAGACCATGTAACAGGCATCAGGTGAAAGCCATGTCAGCTTTATTTTAAAAAACAAATTCCTGTTTGGTTCTTATCGCCCTATATCTTAGCGGACAAGCATAAGCAAAAAATAGCCCTATATTGAAATTGGAGTTTCACAGTAATTTGATCATTTGAGCATCCAAATATCATGTCATAAAATAATGTCATAAGAATGCTATAAATCCAATCTAAAGTCACATTGCAACAGAAAACTAGATTGTAAATTTTAGTTTTCTCTCCTTTCCATAGTAAACTCTCTGTAACTGATGACATCAAGAGCAATTTCTCTGTTCATAAGCTTCATTACACTCTCATTTGCTATAACATTTTTTTCTCAGCCTCCGCTGAATATTTCTGAAATAGACTTTAGAAATTTACATTTTCTCATCTTATTATGAAGGGACAGGAATACGGTTCGTTATCACTTTAGCATTAGGCTTGATTATAATTCTTGTACCAGATATAAGAGTTCTCATTTGAGGAGACGTCTATAATCAGCTCTTCAACATTCATCTCAAAAGTTATTTTGTTTCAAAGCTCATTAAATTTCTTGAGAGGTTTTATCGAGCATTACAGATGATGGGGGTTGAAGTCCAGCTAAAAATTGTGTTAAAAAAATTATTAAAGGGGATTTGCCACCAGACCAAGTACGGACCTCCGTTCAGTATGAGAGCAAGATGTCAACAAATCACGCTGAGTCATGAAGCTGCAGTGGAGAGAGGGAGAGGGGAGGGGGGGAGTGAGGAATCCAAAGGGAGCGTCTCAAAACTTAAGTGAACAAAAAAACATACAACAGTGGATTCAATACAGCAAGACACAGGCTCATACACTGACTGTCAGGAGAAAAACCCTTTTCTGCTAAGCAGCTTACGTAATGTAAACAAATCACGAGCTGACAGAGATCACACAGACACACACAGCCAGAGCACAGAGCCTGCATAACGGCTCCTGTGACATGTTCACTCAAATAATCAAACTATAACTTGTGAATTATGTATACAAAAGAGAACACCTATTCTAAACAGCAGATTGAAAGCTTCTTCATCAGATAAAGCAGGGATCTAATAACACTACAGCTAGTTATTCTGTATACAAAAGAAAACATATTGCTACCCGGTGCCTTAAAAGACCATTAATTCTGCCTGTCATCAGATAAGAAGTGATTCACGCAAGCGCGGCCTTTCAGCTCCTGGGTCGTGACTAGGGGAAGCTTTGTGGTAACCAAGGGGGGGTTGAGAAATGCTGTAGCTCTCAGAGTTTTCACTTTTTTTAATCACATATATTTAGAAAAGTGATTAAAAACCCATTTTGGAGGTTCCCACGTCAACATTACATGGTGGCAAAACCCCTTTAACGGAACATGGTGCTGTATTTGGACATTAACCTGTTAACAACCAAGCCATTTTGCCTTTATGACCCCATCATCCCATAACTTTTTTTTTTATCTTTATAATTCTATAATTTTACGAGCTATTTTATGGATCTTTTAACAGGATAAGAATTTTAGAATCATTGTCTGGTAGCCGTTTGGTAGCAGTTAATGTATGTGAAATCTCTATTATGGTGGTATGTATAAAAATTATCTTTACCTAATTACATAGTTAATATGGTTGAAAAAAGACGCATGACCACTAAGTTAGACCAAGGTTAGGGAGAAGAAGCAGAAGAAGAGGGGTATAGGTAATTTAAAAAAAAATTCTCTCTATTGATCGAAAATATGTACTCATAGTTCATGTTTTCATTTCATTTTTTATGTCATTCACAGTTAAAATGAAATAAGGTTGTTAATCTATACCATAGGTCAACATCTGTCATATATTTTTGTGACTTTAAATTTAACGGGGATTTACCACAATAGAAAATGATGGCATATTGTTAACATATGTCATGATTTTCTGATAGATGCAGATCTCACCTCTGGAGCCTGCAGCTATCCCGGGAACAGGCCCCCGAAAGTCACAGAGCAGACTGGAGAGCAGTTACTCTACGTTCTGTTCTAAGGGAGTATAGAGCAGTATAGACGAGCAGTGTGTTCGGCTCTGTTCGAAACTCCCATAGAACAGAATGGAGTGATCCACAGAGATGGGACCCACACCTATCAGAAAATGATGGCATATCCTAGTGACATGCCATCATTCTATATCATGGCAAAACCCTTTTAATTGATTAATTTAAAAAATTTAAAATCAAATGCATTTGCAAAGTTGCTTAATCTTCCATTTTAAATGCATTTGGACACACAAAAGAACATAAGGGTGAAGGACCATCCCTTTATATCAAAAACACTTTGTCATTCTTATGAAACAGGCAGGTGCAATGGAGACCAAGGATCCTGTTTCCACTGCTTTAAAAAAAACATGAAGTTCTATGTAAGCAATACACCACTTTTATGTGTTGTGACCCTATGTTCTGGGAATGGCATGAGACTGCTGGAGACTAGGGATGAGCGATTATAATTGACAAAGTTGAAATCGGCACGATTTTTAGGCTGATCGGAAATTTCCGATCACGCGATATTTTAGGTGACAATCTGCAGATAATCTATAACGATCACGCCATTTTTGGCGCTTCCTGTCATTTTGGTAGGCAGCAAATCAGCTTAGAGCATAGAGCAGGGTGAGCTGGGTGTGCGACGTCATGACTGTGATGTGTATGGTTGTCATTGGCTGGAAAAATCACATGACCTCGTTTTGCAAAGAACAATAGAACAGCATTTCCTGTTCAGTATCAATGTTTCAGTGTCTCTCACTAGAGCAAGACGTGTGATACGTCTCTCTCAATACAGCTCAGCTCAGAGACACAGTTCTTCTCTTTATTCATACAGACAACTATGCTTTTAGTAGTGAACATTAGAATATAGGTAGATTAATGAATTTCAGTTCTTAATTAGTTAGACAGAGACTTTTAAAGAAGCATCTAGCATACAGCCTTTTCTTATCCATATAACTTTTAAATAGCTGTATTTCATTTTGGTGCAGCCCAGTTTTGTTCAAAGAGCCACCTTGTACTTAAATTAGGATACAGAAATTTTCTAGTAACTATTGGTGTATTTCATTGGTGCAAAAACCACCTTTTGTTATCCGTATAACTTTTAAATTGCTGTATTTCACTTTGGTGCGGCCCAGTTTTGTCAAAGAGCCACCTTGAACTTAATATAGGATACAGAAATTTTCTAGTAACTGTTGGTGTATTTCATTGGTGCAAAAACCACCTTTTCTTATCCATATAACTTTTAAATAGCTGTATTTCCCTTTGGTGCAGCCCAGTTTTGTTCAAAGAGCCACCTTGTACTTAAATTAGGATACAGAAATTTTCTAGTAACTGTTGGTGTATTTCATTGGTGCAAAAACCACCTTTTCTTATCCGTATAACTTTTAAATAGCTGTATTGCACTTTGGTGCAGCCCAGTTTTGTTCAAAGAGCCACCTTGTACTTAAATTTGGATACCGAAATTTTCTAGGAACTGTTGGTGTATATAATTGGTGCAAAAAACACTTTTTCTTATCCGTATAACTTTTAAATAGCTGTATTGCACTTTGGTGCAGCCCAGTTTTGTTCAAAGAGCCACCTTGCATTTAAATTAGAATACAGAAATATTCTAGTAACTGTTCTGGTGTGTCATTGATGCAAAAAAACACAATTTCTCATCCGTGTAACTTTTGAATAGTTTTATTGCGCTCTGTGAATCTCAGTTTGGCGCAGATAGCGTACTTGTATGATAGTTTGTTTGAAAACTATCAATTCCTAGTCCTACTGGGCAGTTGTAAATCCCTGGGACTGTGTAACGGTCCCGGATGTAGAAGTGGATCCACTGGACCACCGCAAGCGATGGTGTAAGCCACGCCAGGGAGCGGAATCTAAGTAGGTCCCGGTTTTTCACCAGAGCCCGCCGCAAAGCGGGATGGACTTGCTGCGGCGGGAGTCTACCAGGTCGCTACCCCTGATGTGACTTGCTTGCGGTGGCAGCCGAGGTATAGCGTGGTGCAAAATCGTAAGACAGGCTCGTAGTCGGGGACAGGCAGGAAGTCAGGGCAGGTGGCTAAAGTTCGTGGTCGTGGACAGGCAGACGGTCAGGGCAGGCGGCAGAGATTCGTGGTCAAGAGACGGTGGCAAGGGTACGGTACACGGTAGATCAGAACGAGAAAACTGGAAACGCTTTCACAATAGGCAAGGCACTAAAGATCCGGCAGAGAGCGGGTGGAAGCGCCCAGGTAAAATAGAGGCAGTGCCCGGCAATTGGCCAATTACCGGTCCACTGCCCCTTTAAATTTCACAGAGCCGGCGCGCGCGCGCGCCGTAGAGCACGGGGACATGCGTGCCGGGCAGGAGGAGGCTGCAGTGACACAGGAGCACGGCCGGGTGAGTACCGGCGCGCAGGAGGGTGAGTGCACCCGCTGCCCGACACTCGGGCAGCGGCGGCACTCGTCCCGGTAGCCGAGGCAGAGGCCGAGCCGTGGCGGCGCCCGCAGCCCGAGTTGCGGGCTGCGGCGCTGGTCGCAACAGGACACCCCCTCCCATCGCCCACCCCGTCTTCCTGGCCTGGAGGAATTTCTGCAGCAACTCATGGTCCAAGATGTTGTCCTCCGGCTCCCAAGATCTCTCTTCAGGACCAAACTCCTTCCAGTCGATCAGGAAATGCCGCCTTACCCTGATGGTCTTCATATCAAGGATTTAATTTACAGTGTAGATGTTGGCGGACTCTGCTTCGGAAGATGGAGGAGTGATCCTCTGCGAAAAGCGGTTCAGGACCACAGGCTTCAACAAGGGGACATGGAAGGAGTTGGGAATACGCATTGTGGGTGGGAGCCGGAGTTTATAGGCAGCCGGGTTGATGCGACCGAGTACTTCAAATGTTCCTATGTACCGGGGGGCCCAATTTGTATGCGGGGATCTTGAGCCGGATATATCTGGCCGATAGCCAGACCTTGTCGCCAGGAGAAAACACTGGGGAGGGTCTTCTATTTTTGTCCGCTTGGACCTTCATGCGTGCGGACGCATGCTGCAGAGACTGGCGCGTCTGTTTCCAAATGGACACCATATCTCGGGCAAAAGTATCTGCTGCCGGCACCTCCGATGGTGAAGACAATGGTAATGGAGGGCGGGGATGCTGGCCATAGACGATGAAAAATGGCGAGGTACCAGTGGATTCTGACTCCAGGGAGTTATAGGAAAACTCTGCCCAAGGAAGTAAGCTGGCCCAGTCATCCTGTCGAGCCGAGACAAAGTGCCGCAAATAGCCCCCCAGGATCTGATTGATTCTCTCCACTTGGCCGTTCGTCTGCGGGTGATTGGTGGAAGAGAAATCAAGGTTCATCTGCAACCGAGAGCAGAGGGCCCGCCAGAACCTCGACACAAATTGGACCCCCCGATCCGAGACAATAAACTGGAGAAGTCCGTGTAGGCGGAAGATGTGGAGAAAAAACTGGCTGGCCAACTGGGGGGCAGACGGTAGCCCTGGCAACGGGATAAAGTGCGCCATCTTCGAAAAACGGTCCGCGACCACCCAGATGACCGTGTTGCCCGAAGAGGGAGGCAGATCCGTGATGAAATCCATCGCCACATGAGTCCAAGGGGCCCTAGGGATGGGCAGAGGCTGGAGCAAACCCGCGGGTTTGTGGCGAGGAGTCTTGTTACGAGCACAAGTAACGCAGGACTTCACGAATTCCTTGATGTCCCTAGCAAGCTCTGGCCACCAGTAAAAACGGGAGATTAGGAGGAACGATTTGCGTGCTCCTGGGTGACCGGCCACTAGAGAACAGTGTCCCCATTTCAAAATTCTCCTCCTGAGCGCAGGACGGACGTAAGTCTTCCCTGGAGGCACCTTTCGCAGATCCACTGGAGCCACAGAGATCAGGCGTTCGGGGGAAATTATATGCTGGGGTACGCCCTCCTCCCCCAACACATCGGAGACACGGGAGAGCGCATCGGCCCTGACGTTCTTCTCTGCTGGCCGAAAATGTATCTGGAAATCGAAGCGCGAGAAGAAGAGGGACCACCTGGCTTGACGTGGATTGAGGCGTTGGGCCGATTGGAGGTATTGAAGATTTTTATGGTCGGAGTAAATGGTGATGGGATAGCGTGCACCTTCCAGAAGATAACGCCACTCTTCTAAGGCTAGCTTGATAGCCAGCAACTCCCGGTCCCCGATGGTGTAATTTCTCTCTGCAGGGGAGAAGGTCTTGGAGAAGAAGGCACAGGTGAGCATCTTGCCTTTAGGTCCCTTCTGCGTAAGAATTGTGCCAGCCCCGACCGAGGAGGCATCCACCTCCAGAAAGAATGGCTTCTCGGAATCAGGTCTGGTCAGGACGGGCGCAGAGGCAAAGGCTGCTTTAAGCTGCACAAATGCGTTTTCGGCCTCTGGCGGCCACTACCTAGGGTTGGTGTTCTTTTTGGTAAGGGCAATGATAGGCGCCACCAAGGTAGAATAGTGCAGAATAACTGACGATAATAGATAGAGAAGCTCAGGAAGCGTTGTATAGCTCGTAGGCCCAACGGCCAAGGCCACTGCAAAACAGCCGACAACTTGGCAGGATCCATCTGTAACCCGCGGTCCGAGGTGATGTAACCAAGGAATGGGAGGCTGGTCTGGTGGAAGAGACATTTCTCAAATTTAGGGAAGAGATGGTTGGCACGTAGCCGCTCCAACACCAGGCAGACATGAGAACGATGAGTCTCCACATCAGCCGAGAACACCAGAATGTCGTCTAGGTAGACCACGACACACGTGTAATGGAGATCCTGGAAGATATCATTCACAAATTCTTGGAAGACTGCTGGGGCATTGCACAGACCGAAGGGCATGAGGAGGTACTCAAAATGACCATCCCGTGTGTTAAAAGCAGTCTTCCACTCATCCCCCTCACGAATGCGGATGAGGTTGTAGGCCCTCCACAGGTCAAACTTGGAGAAAATCTTTGCTCCACGAAGCTGATCAAACAGTTCTGTGATCAGTGGCAAGGGATAAAGATTTTTCACAGTGATTTTGTTAAGACCCCGATAGTCGATACAGGGCCGTAGGGAGCCATCTTTCTTCTGCTCGACGAAAACTCCTGCCCCCGCCAGGGAGGAGGATTTGCATATAAAGCCCTTCTGCAGGTTTTCCCGAATGTAGTTCAACATGGCCTGGGTCTCCGGTACCGACAGCGGGTAAACCCTGCCCCTGGGTGGACTGGTTCCCGGCAGTAGATCAATTGGGCAGTCATAGGGGTGATGAGGTGGAAGGGTCTCGACCTGCTTCTCTGAGAAGACGTCCGCATAATCCCGGTATTCCATGGGCAGACCTAGCAGAGGCCTGGAAGACGGTTGGGAAGGAACTGAGCGCACCGGGCGAGGTGCCACAAGACAAAAGTTCCGGCAGTCAGGTCCCCAGCGCACGACCTCGTCTGTCTTCCAATTAAGCATAGGGGCATGGCGCTGCAGCCACGGAAGCCCCAACAGGATCGCTGAGGAAGATCGAGACAGCACGTAGAGGGAGATCTTCTCCTTGTGCAGGGCGCCCACGTGGAGGGTCACCGGTATGGTCCTGTACCGAATGGCATCTCCAAGCAGCTCCCCTGTGACCGAGGATATCACCAACGGCTTCTCCAGTCTAACCACTGGAAGCTAATACCGGGATACAAGGGCGGCGTGGATAAAGTTCCCGGCGGAACCGGAGTCCAGGAACCCAGGAGCCTGGAATACAATACCCGAGTCAGTCCTGATCTCCACCGGCATAGTCAGGCGTGGAGAGGAAGAGTTCTCACCTAGGAATGCCTCTCCAACATGGCCTAGGTGCGGGCGTTTCCCGGACGTTGGGGGCGAAGCGGACAGCTCCTCTGAAAATGATCCGGACTGGCGCAGTACAGGCACAGCTTTTTTGCACGCCGACGGGATAATTCTTGCTCAGAAATGTGGGCTTGATCCACCTGCATGGGCTCTTCCTCAGACGGTAAAGGAAGCGGCAGTGGAGGCCCCTGGAACACCGGAGCCAGGCGTGGCAGACAACGGGATCGCGCCAGGTCACGATCTTGGCGCAGCTCTTCTTGCCTCTCTGCGAAGCGTACATCTATGCGGGTGGCCAGGTGGATTAATTCACTTAGAAAGGATGGCAAATCTCTTGCTGCAAGGGCATCCTTAAAGGGGTTGTCTCGCTACAATGATTGGGTTTTAATTAAAAGATCTTTAAAAAACAAGCAGTTTTGCAATATATGTTCATTACAAATGTCCTACTGATTTTGAGTTAGCCCTGTTAGTAGTAGTACATCAGCTTCTCAAATCTCTATAGCAGCTGACCTGTTGATCCTTATCTCACTGGCTGTCAGGTCTGTATGACTCATCAGCCTCTGAATACAGGTTGGAGCAGAGAGCCCCTCCCGCACAGAATGCGTCTGTAGTGGAGGAGGGGGAAGGCTCTGGCTTCTGTGTCTGTGCTGCCTGGATTAACCCTGTGTGTGCCTGCTTCCTCCTGCTCTCTACACAGATTGAGGAGAGCAGAGGTGAGCCTGACAGCAGTGAAGTGTGTTACTATAATCATGATGTGTCTGTGGAACTGTGACTATACTAATACTATACAGATCAGGGGGCATGTGAATGCTTCATGCTCTGCTGTACTAGTGACACATCCTGAGTATAGTAACACTTCACAGCTGCCCTGTGTCTGTTCTGACAGGGTCTGTTTGTTGCTGGAGATGTGCAGATTTGTATGCTGAGCAGGGGGTATAGGAACACTTGCATCACCCCTGCTCTGCTATTAGCATACACAGCTTCACAGACCTCTGGCTCCACACTCATAGATCAGCCCTCTCCTGTCTCCTGACTGTGGAGAAGATCAGCAAGAGCCTACAGCAGACCTAGGCAGGCACACACAGGGTTAACCCTGACAGCAAACCCCCTCACCCCCCCCCCACACCTGCTGTATAGAAGTTAGGAGGAGAGCTTTCTGTGTGCTGAGCGAGGGGGGAAGAGGGAGGAGAAGAGGCAGACAAGAAGCACGCCCCTGAATTCAACTGCCAGGCACACTGAGGTAGTCTGAAAGCTTGTAATGAGACAACTCATTTAACCCTGCTGGAAAGACCTTTCTTAAAGGTGGCACACAGGGCGGCGTCATTCCAGGACAGCTCCGAGGCCAGGGTGCGACACTGTACCGCATAATCGCCGACCGAGGTTTCGCCCTGGCGCAGGTTCAAGAGTGCCGTCTCCGCAGAAGATGCTCGTGCTGGCTCCTCTAAGACACTGCAGAATTCAGAAAGGAAGGCATGCATTTCCACAGTCACCGGATCGCTCCTGTCCCATAGAGGTGTAGCCCAGGCCAGGGCCTTCCCGGACAACAGGCTGACCACAAACACCACCTTGGAACGTTCAGACAGGTATTGGCCCCCCATTAACTCACTGTGCATGGTGCACTGGGTGAGGAATCCCCTGCAGAGCTTGGGGCCGCCGTCAAATTTGGCATGCAGCGACAAACGAAGCTTGGGTCCCAACGGAGTCAGCAGCGCTGCCGGAGCGGGGGCGGCCACGGGAGGAGGAGGTGGCGGCTGCTGCTGGGCGGTAACGAGCTGCTGCATCATGGTGGTCAATTGATCCAGCTTTTGCGCCTGCTGGGCCAGTTGTTGAGACTGCTGGGTCACCACGCGAGAGAGGTCCGCCACAATGGGCAGCGGTACCTTGCCGGGATCCATGGCCGGATCTTACTGTAACGGTCCCGGACGTAGAAGTGGATCCACTGGACCCCCGCAAGCGATGGTGTAAGCCACGCCAGGGAGCGGAATCTAAGTAGGTCCCAGTTTTCACCAGAGCCCGCCGCAAAACGGAATGGACTTGCTGCGGCGGGAGTCTACCAGGTCGCTACCCTGACGTGACTTGCTTGCGGTGGCAGCCGAGGTGTAGCATGGTGCAAAATCGTAAGACAGGCTCGTAGTCGGGGACAAGCAGGAGTTCAGGGCAGGCGGCTAAGGTTCGTGGTCGTGGACAGGCAGACGGTCAGGGCAGGCGGCAGAGATTCGTGGTCAAGAGATTGTAGCAAGGATATGGTAAATGGTAGATCAGAACGAGAAAACTGGAAACGCTTTCACAATAGGCAAGGCACTAAAGATCCGGCAGGGAGCGGGCAGAAGCGCCCAGGTAAAATAGAGGCAGTGCCCGGCAATTAGCCATTTACCGGCGCACTGCCCCTTTAAATTTCACAGAGCCGGCGCGCGCGCCTTAGAGCACGGGGACATGCGTGCCGGGCAGGAGGAGGCTGCAGGGATACAGGAGCGGGTGACACTCGGGCAGCGGCGGCACTTGTCCCGGTAGCCGAGGCAGAGGCAGAGCCGCGTCGGCGCCCGCATCCCGAGTTGCATGCTGCGGCGCTGGTCGCAACAGACTGAAGGAAGAACACTGTTTATTTTGTCGTACAGTTCTTCCACCAGACCACATTTCACAGGTATTCGATAGAAACAATTCTGTTTCTAATCCTAGTTGGCTGTAGGAAATTAGAGGGTTTTAAGAATATCTGTGATTTGCCGTCTTTCAATAAGAAGCCTGTCAAAAACTCTTCCATACCATTATTAAATTTTCTTCTGAACATGAAGCAAAATGCCGGTGGTAAGGCAAAGAGGGGTTTGTAGGACATGGAGTAGAGGTTACGAGAGAAGGTGCCTCCTTCCAGTGCTGGCGACAACACGCAAGCAGCGGATCGTCGGTTGCAGGACCATCAGGCCTGTCATCGCTGGGTCTGCCCGTGAATTCAGTAACGAACAGCGTCGCCAATCTGTTCTTCAGTGGTTAAGGCAAACCTGCATCCAGAAGTCTTACCTCCTCGTCCTCCCAGTCATGGCCACTCCGGCCCTGCTAGCTGAACCTTGCTGTTCCACGTTAACAGCCCACCTGCCTGACAGTAATTTCCTCCACCCACTTGACAGTAGAATGCAGGATTTCAGACAGCACCAATGTCACCAGTAAATGGCAAATAGCCTAGCAGCAGAAGTTTTGGGAAAACGAGTTGTTTTTAATATAGTTTACATCTTATTGCGAAATTTTCGCTGATGGTCCATAAGGCACCTGTGTGGTTTGGTCATGCTGCATTACAGGATATGGATAGCAATGTCCATTTCACAAAATACGCTTCAAAGACTACTTCTTCCGGCACTTTTTAATCTGTGGTCATGCAGGTTTGAGGGTCATGCTGTGGCTCAGGACAGTTATAGTCAATGTCCAGTTCAACTAAATTGGTGGTTCAAATACTCCTTTTTCCGGCACTTTTTAATCTATGGGTCAGACAGGTTTAATGGTCATACTGCGGTCCAGGACAGGTATAGTCAATGTCCAGTTCAAGTAAATTGGTGGTTCAAAGACTCCTCTTTCCGTCACTTTTTAATCTATGGGTCAGACAAGTTTAATGGTCATACTGCCGTCCAGGACAGGGATAGTCAATGTCCAGTTAAACTAAAATGGTGGTTCAAAGACTCCTTTTTCCGGCACTTTTTAATATATGGGTCAGACAGGTTTAAGGGTCATACTGCGGTCCAGGACAGGTATAGTCAATGTCCAGTTCAAGTAAATTGGTGGTTCAAAGACTCCTCTTTCCGTCACTTTTTAATCTGTGGGTCAGACAGGTTTAAGGGTCATGCTGCAGTCCAGGACAAGCATAGTCGATGTCCAGTTCAACTAAAATGGTGGTTCAAATACTCCTTTTTCCGGCACTTTTTAATCTATGGGTCAGACAGGTTTAAGGGTCATACTGCGGTCCAGGACAGGTATAGTCAATGTCCAGTTCAAGTAAATTGGTGGTTCAAAGACTCCTCTTTCCGTCACTTTTTAATCTGTGGGTCAGACAGGTTTAAGGGTCATGATTAGAGATGGGCGAATTGATTCTAACGAAGTGGAATTTGTTTAGAATTTCAGGAAAACTTCGGTTCTGAACGAAGTCGAAGTTTTGGGGGACTTCGGGTGAACGAAATGTCTTTTCATTGATAAAATGGCTGCGAGCACATTTACGTTAACATGGGTAAAGAACTCTGGGAGGAAGAAGCATAGCCCGCAAAGACATTTGGGAGAGATAAGCCAATCAGAGACCGGCGGGGTTCTGTGAGACACCCGCACTATAAAAGTCCCCGGGCGCGACGCTGGGAGCTCATACCGCTCTCACTGACTGATCAGGGAAGGTGCTGCCGCGGCTGATTGTTACTGAGAAATGATTTTTATACAGCGATTTTGTGGGGTTCTCACTTGTCTCAGAGAGTGCTTCTCTTAACGTTTTTATTCTAATTTTTTTGGGGATTGGGTCTGAAATCCAGTGTGCGTCCACTGCAGCTGCATTTTACACTCACCGGCCACTTTTTTAGGGACACCTGTCCAACTGCTCATTACACTTATTTCTATCATCGCCCAAACACATGGCGGCAACTCAGTGCATTTAGGGATTAGACATGGGCAAGACAATCTCCTGCAGTTCAAACCGAGCATCAGTTTGGGGAAGAAATGTGATTTGAGTGCCTTTGAAGTGGCATGTTGTGGTGCCAGAAAAGGGGTGGTCTGAGTATTTCAGAAACTGCTGATCTCATGGGATTTCACGCACAACCATCTCTAGGGTTTTTCAGAGAATGGGTCCGAAAAAGAAAAAACATCCAGTGATCTGCATCCTGTGGGGAAATGCCCTTTTTGATGCCAGAGGTCAAAGGAGAATGGGCAGACTGGTTCGAGCTGATAGAAAGGCAACAGTGACTCAAATAGCCACCCGTTAAAAACCAAGGTAGGCAGAAAGCCATCTCTGAACGCACAGTACGGCAAACTTTGAGGCAGATGGGCTACAGCAGCAGAAGACCACACCGGGGGCCACTCCTTTCAGCTAAGAACAGGAAACTGAGGCTTCCAATTTGCCCAAGCTCATCGAAATTGGGCAGTAGAAGATTGGAAAAAAACGTTGCCTGGTCTGATGATC
The DNA here is from genome assembly GCA_025379985.1 of Phyllomedusa bahiana. Classification (NCBI taxonomy): domain Eukaryota; kingdom Metazoa; phylum Chordata; class Amphibia; order Anura; family Hylidae; genus Phyllomedusa; species Phyllomedusa bahiana. Next base: position 26,183 of record JAODAL010017145.1, read on the forward strand.
TCGATTTTCTGCTGCGACATTCGGATGGTAAGGGTCAGAATTTGGCATCAACAACATGAAAGCATGGATCCATCCTGCCTTGTAATCAACGGTTTCAGGCTGGGGGTGATGGGGTCATGGTGGGAATATTTTCTTGGCACTCTTTGGGGCCCCTTGGTACCAATTTACATCGTTGCAACGCCACAGCCTACCTGAGTAATTGTTGCTGACCGGTCCATCCCTTTTTGACCACAATGTACCCAACATCTGATGCTACATTTTAGCAGGATAAGCGCCATGTCATAAAGCTGGAATCATCTCAACTGGTTTTCTTGAACATGAGGAATGCTTCCAGCACCTTGTTGAATCTAAGCCACGAAGAATTGAGCAGTTCTGAAGGCAAAAGGGGGGGCCAACCCGTTACTAGCATGGTGTACCCTAATAAAAATGGCCGGTGAGTGTACATTTAAATCCTATCTGCTCACAGCACATTGAATATCCAAGGGGAAGCTAAGCCAGTTCCTGTTGTATTCATTTAAAGAAACAGCGTTTTTACAATACAAATACCACTTAATTTTTGGCTTTTCAATTCTTTGGCGCAATTTACATCCAGGGGTTAATTAAGCGTTGTTTATTTAGCTGTGATGACTCCAAGAAACCGCCATTTTCACCGCCAAAATATATACAATTTTCCTGTTTGCCTAATTCCAAGCAAAGGGTTTAAATTACAAATTTAAACTCTTGTTGTGTGGCGAAAAAAACACCGCATTGTAACACGCTACAAAAGCTAGTAGTTTGTGGTGGCTCAATTCTTTGGCGCAATTTACATCCAGGGTTAATTAAGCGTTGTTTTTTCAGCTGTGGTTTACTCCAAGAAACCGCCATTTTTACCGCCCAAAATATAAATTTTTCCTGTAGCCTAATTCACAAGCAAAGGTTAAAATTTCAATTTTTATCTCATGTTGTGTGGCGTAAAAAAACACCCCAATGTAAAACGCTACAAAGCAAGTAGTTTGTGGTGGCTCAATTCTTTGGCGCAATTTACATCCAGGGGGTTTAAATTTAAACGTTGTTATTCAGCTGTGGTGATCAAAAACTCCATTTTCACCGCCAAAATATATACATCTTTCCTGTAGCCTAATTCACAAGCAAAGGTTAATTACAATTTTATCTCTTGATGTGTGGCGTAAAAAACACCGCATTGTAACACCCTACAAAGCTATTAGTTTGTGGTGGCTCAATTCTTTGTCGCAATTTACATCCAGGGGCAAATTTTAAGCTTTGTTATTCACTGTGGTGACCCCAAGAAACCCGCCATTTTCACCCCCAAAAAAATAAAACATCTTCCTGTAGCCTAATTCACAAGCGGAGGGTTATTACAATTTTATCTGTTGTTTTGTTGCGTAAAAAAACACCGCATTTTAACACGCTACAAAGCTATACTTTGTGGTGGCTCAATTCTTTGGCGCAATTTACACCCAAAGGGGTTTTAAAACTAAGTAATTTTTCTGCAGTTGCACTCAGTAAAAGAAACTTCTTTTTCACCACCATAGAAGAAATTATGTAGCATATTTCAAAATCCGAAGGTTAATTAAGCCTTTAACATTCAGTAAAATACACAGATTTTTTAATCGCACATACAAGTCAATTTTTCCTGCCCATTTGTGGGGCGCAATTTATATCCAAGGTTTACCCAAGCTTCTTAGTGGGTTCATTTGGATCAAATACATGGTGTGTAATTTATCATATACAGATATCTCATCAAACAGTGTCTGTACATTTTAGAACAAACAGTATGTCAGACAGAGAGGGCAGGCTCTTTTCCTGCAAGTGGCAGAGGCAAAAAATATTCCTGGAGCAGGCCCAGGACGCAGAACAGCAAGGGGACGTCGCAGCAGGGGTCACTCGGTGAGGCAAAACATGCCGCTGTCATCAGCGCCGGTTTTGCTGACTAGCAACCCAAGGGTTCATGATTGGTTGACTAGGTCAATCCACTTCCTCCCAGATGACATCTGACAACCCCATCAAGAATCGGTGGGAACGTCAGACACAACCCTTAGTTGGCATGGCCCGGAGCGGGTCAGCGGCCCTCACCTGTCCTCACCCGCCTCTGTCCCATCCGGTTCCCTCAGCCAGAGATCTGCTATGTGGTCTGGGCTCAGCACCACTATATAGCGAGGATGAACAAATTGAGGAGGGCAGTCAGCAAACTACTTGGCAGCGAAGAATGGGCCAATATCCCCTGCTTCTTTCAGTAGGCGGGAAAGTATAGATGTTGAGAGTGGCATGGGAGGTCATGTTGTAGGGGTCAGCTCTGCATACCAAGACCGGTGCTGAGGACAGCAGTGACGATAAACACAAATAGATGATGATGTAGCCGACCGTCACTTGGGAGCCGGGAGAGCAAGGGCTTCATCATCGTCAGAAAGAGGGCGGTCAGCTTGCGCGTCAGCAGCGGCGCAGCCACAAAGTGGAGCTGTGGCAGTGAGTCAGCAGGATAGCAGCAGTGTGAGGTCGGGAGCCAAGCAGCCATGGGGTAAAAAAACCCGCTTCGCAGGTCCAAGAAAGTAGCGGCACAGGGGGTTAGGCGAGGCAGCGGCGGCAGTAGTCACTCAGTGTGGAGCGTTGGCGGTAAAAATCCGATACTCGGCGGTGTGGCAGATCTTGCTAATGACACCGGAGGAGCGAATATGGGTATATGTAGAATCTGTAGCAGAAAAGTAAGTGTGGCAGGGAGCTAATATTGGCAACCCAACGGCGCCTTGCGTCAACACATGCAGCGTCACCATCCGGTGGCCTGGGATAAAGCGTGGCTCAGATGGGGTGTCCATGCCTGCCGGCCGCAGGCAACAGCAGCAGCAGCGCCCGTGGTCACTGCATGCCATTGCATCCATCAAGGCTCCACCACTCTGCAAATGGAGCTGTTTCTCTTGACATCACTCATCCCGGTCCAGATGCACCTGCTCCTCGCTACTCATGGGCCGCCAGCAGTCGTTCAGCGAGGATTGCTAAGAGACAACAGTATGCGTCCAACCAACCTAAGGTGCAGCAGCTGACCGTGCTCCTGTCCAAGTTGTTGGTACTTGCAAGTCCCCTCACTATCCAAATGGTGGACTCTGCACCGTTCAGAGAACTTATGGCTTGTGCCGAGCCGAGATGGAGAGTTCCAAGCCGTAATTTCTTTTACCAAAAAGGCAAGTACCATCACTTCATAAATATGTAGAACCGAAGGTGGGCCAGTTCCTTGAGCTTATCGGTTTGAGTTCCAATGATGGCAGCTCGGACGTCTGGAGCTGTAACTACGGTCAGGCCAGTACATTCCTTTACGAGCCACACTGGGTGAATGTGCCTTCCGCCCAGGCACACCAACAACTTGGGACAGGAGACGCCGCTTTCTCCTCCACTTTGTCAAACTCCTGCACCATGCTCAATTGTCCGCCTCCTCCTCCTCCACCACCATCTCAGCCTCCACAATACAGCTCCATCATACCACATGTGTAAGGGCACAGCCCCCGGTGTCACGCAGTTCTACACCTGGCTTTCCTCGGCGAACGAGTCACACAGGGAAGCAACTGCTCCGTCGTCATGCAGCAAGAAATCGATGTGTAGGGTTTCTCCGCGCCAATCTGCAAATTGGACCATGGTACGGACAATGGGAGGAACAGTGTGTCCGAGTGCCATCCGAGTAGGGTGGTCCATGCCCCACATGGCGCATGTTTTTTTCAATCTGGTATGTGAAAAGGTTCTGAAGTCTTCCACGATCTCAGAAGATTCTGAAAATGGCCAGGAAACTGTGCAGAACTTCATCCATTCCAAACAAAGCCAGGAAACACCCTCCTCGAGGTGCAGCGGCAGAACGCCTCCCCCAACAGCACTCCTGATATGCCGATTTTTCCACCCGTTGGAATTCCGAGCCTCACATGTTGGACCGACTGTATGAAACAGAGAATAAGGCCATTAACGATTATTGATGAACCAGGCGTACATGAGTACTCCCCTGTGTAACTTTTGATGTCGCCAGTGTCTCTCATGCGTGACACCTGACCCGTTTTTTGAGGCCATTCGATGGGCCACGTTATTTGTCAGTCCCAGGACTACGGGATGAATAACGGCATTCCACTCTTCCATGTCCTGGAACAGATGCTAAAATCTGTCTGGCAGAGGACTGGAGTACGTTGGGTGCGACTCCATCTCGCGGCCACATTAGTCCGGTTGGGGACTGAAAGGAGGAGGAGGAGGAAGGACATTGGAGCAGAAGCAATGTCTGGTGAATGAGTGGATATTCTACCCAAGTGACAAGCGAGGAGGAGCCAGGAGCAGATTGAGCAGTAGATGGAGATAGAAGACGGGCATATGACCACGCAACACCGTGGCAGTATACAGTGGAGTATGGTAGGCAGGGATCCCCTCGAGTCACTTGTCAGATGGCCCCTCATTCAAGCTGATTTACTGGCTAGTGACAGCCGAATAGTCAGCAACGGGCAGAGGGAATGACTTCTGGCTCTCACCCTATTGGACGCCTCGCTACCGGTCCAAAATGGGAAGCCTATTTTTCCAGCTATTGAGAGGGAGGACAAATCTCAAATACTATGAGGAAACCACCATAGTCAGTTGGCCGCAGCCTATGTGCGGCTCGTCCCTCCTCTGATATGTCTGACCGTTGTGGTGTTCTTTCAGCGCTCACAGTTACTACTCCCGCGGCTGCCGGTGAAGGTGGGGGGGTCGAGCAAGTGAATCCAGCTCCATCAGCAGTAACCTTAGTCATGTAGTCACTGATGAGCGCTTCCTTCACCCCCTAGCTGAGGGAGGGCAGTCGCCAGCAGCAAGCGCATCAGGAACCTGGAGCAGACCCTGAACCACATGGTGGTGGCCTACTTGGAAAGCACTCTGCCACCCCCAGTTAGAAGATCCCAGGACTACTGGGCAGCCAAACTGGATGTGTGGCCGCAACTTGCCGAGTTTGCAGTGGAGAATAGGCATAGTTCTGCCCTGCCATATTGCATCAGAGCGGGTCTTCAGTGCGGCCGGTTCCATCGTTACCCCAAGGAGGAACCCGCTGTTTTTTTGTCCACTGGAATATGGAACGACTGATCTTTTTAAGATGAATCAGCGTGGATCGGCCGTTATTTAACACCCTGCCCTTCGTCGTACATCACCCAAAAGCCCACCCAAAAATGTGAGAAATTGTTGGGTTCAAAAAATCCCCGCCTCAGCCACTATTTGATGCTGCCCCCCGCCTGAGCCCACACTGCTGACAGTTTCTCCCTCTGCCACCAACCATCTTTACCGGGAGGTATTGCCACCCACCCCCACTCGGGCATTGTGCCACTGCTGCCTCAGCTGCTGCTGTGGCTGCTCCGGACCCCACCTGTGTCATTGTCCACTCTGGGCTACTCCTTTTTTTTGCCACCTCCAAATTATTGTGCCACTGCCTTCCCATGCTGCTGCTGTGGGTGCTGCCTGACCCACACACTGGGTATTGTCCCACTCTGGGGCCTAAACCCCGTTTTTGCCACTCCAGAAAGTCATTGTGCCATTCTGACCCATGCGCGCTGTGGGCTCCCCCCCCCCCTGACCCACACACTGTGTATTGTCCACTGTCTGACCTCATGCTGCTGCTGTGGTCTCCGGACCTCCACACTGTGTCTTGTCCCACTCTGTGGCCTCTCCTTTTTTGCCCCTCCCGTGTCTTGTGCCACTGTCTGACCTCATTCTGCTGCGTGGTGTGCCGTGAATACACACTGTATCATTGTGCCCTGTTGACCTCATGCTGCTGTGGGTGCGCCGGGACCCCAAAATGTTCTTGGCCCCGTCTGACCTCTTTCTGCTGCTGTGTGCTGCCGTGACTACACACCGTATTGTGCCCTGTCTGACCTCATGCTGCTGTTGTGGCTGCTGCCGGACCTACCAAAACTGTGCATTGTCCCACTCTGTGGTACTCCTTTTTTTTGCCACCCCCAAAATGTGTTTGCCACTCCCTGCCCTCATGTGCTGCTGTGGCTGCTGCCGTGACTCCACACTGTGTCATTGCCCCACTTGTGCCCTACTTGTTTTTGCCCTCCAAAATGTCTTGGCCCGTTGCCTCTGCTGGTGCCTTTACCTACAAAAACTGTGTCATTGTCACACTCTGTGGCCCCCCCCTTTGTTTTTGCCACCCCCGAATGTGATTGTGCCCGCCTCCCTCATGCTGGGTGTCTGCTGCCGTGACTCCAACTTTTTCTTGCCCCACTCTGTGGCACTCTTTTTTTGCACCCCCAGAATGTCATTGTGCCACTGTCTGACCTCATGTGCTTGTGGTGCTCCCCGTGGTACACATTTGTCATTGTCCCACTGTTTGACCTATGCGCTGTTTGTGGTGTGCCGTGACCTCCACACTGTGTCTTTGCCCCATTTTGTGGCTATTCCTTTTATGCCACCCCCAAAATATCTTTCCCCACTCTGTCATGCTGCTGTGGTTTCCGCTGTCACCCCCCACTCTGTAAATGATTTAAACCCTGAGCCCACACTTTTTTTTTTCCAGCTGTCGTGCCATGCTTTATCAGGCACACCCCCCTTCTTTTTTGGTCAGTTTTGCCCTCAAAGGCCCAAACCCAAACATTGAATAGGCCAAACCAACCCCTCTGCAAATTTAAGCTGGCACAACTTCTACAGCCCCTGCAGGCTTGTGCAGCCTGGAAAAAGCTGTTTTTTTACGTGAAAGTCCGAAGTTTAATTTGGAATAAGTTATTTTTCGCCGAGAAAATTCGGCGAAGTGACGAAACGAATTTCGGGAAAAAGCCCTCTCTAGAGAGGTATCCCCGAGTACGTGGAGGTTATGCCAGAACCATCCTTTTAGGCCCAGAGAGGCCCCCCCGAAGGTGCAACAGAGCCTCATTTTTCAAAGCAAGTTCAGAGGTCAATGTGCAGAACTGGATGGCATATTCGCCCATAGAACCGCCTTGTCTGGAGCAAAGTAAAGCAGAGGCCACAGAGGTATTGTGCCCAGACTGTTCAAAGATTTTCTGGAAGGCCACGAAACTCCTAAGAACCAAGTCACGTGGGGCCCCAGGCAAGGCTTCCCGAGGCGGGCTGATGATGAAAGCAACCTTGGTTCTATCAGACAGAAACTTGCATGCCAGGATCTCAGGGTGTATGGTACACTGGTTGATAAACCCATGACATGACATGGTAATGGGAAGGCAAAGGCAGATTGGGACTGGTAATAACAACAGAAGGCAGACCCACTACAGGTGCAGGTGAAGATGCAGACATAACCTCATCCAGATGTGCAGCAATGGACTGTAGTTTCCAGAAAAGGTGCTCCAGATGGGCACCATGATGGGTCACTGCGGCTGCCAGGAGCTGGGTGCGGGGAGTGATTTTGGTGGGTCCAGGGGTCATTTTGTTCTGTATGTTCCAGGGAGTTGGAAACTGACATGTGGTGCGGGATTGTGGACCCTTTGGGGGCCGCGGGACAGAACGCCACGAAAACAGCGTAATACAAAAAAACACACAGACAGGACCCAGCCATACCTGCAGCCTGGAAGGGGAGCTGTGGCATGAACCGGGACCACAGCAGGGATAGGAGCCGGGAGACCAGCGATGGCACGGGCATGTCCATGGCATGGACCGTGTCGTGAATCGTGACACAAAGCCATGAGACGGTTTGTTTTTTTTGCAGGACGAGTAATACTTTTTAATGTTATCATTTATTACACCATATAATATACTGGGAAATACAAAAACAACATTGGAATGACTGTGGGCAGTACAATTCAGGTGATACCAAATATATAGTTTCTGTCATGTTCTAAAACTTTAAAAAAATATATATATATATATATATATTTTTTTTTTTTTAATTGTGTCCCTGAATTTTTTAAAGATCAAAATTTTACTTTTAGGTTACAAAAATTGTGTAAAACTTGATTTTTGTGGGCTAAAAATTTTTTTGCCACCATTTTTTGAAAATTGACTTTTAATCACTTTTTATTTTAATTTCTTGGTGGAAGCAAGAGACCAAAAAGGTTTCAGTTTTAGTGTCAGTTTTTTTTTTTCCAATACTGTTTACCATGCAGAATAAATAATAAAAGATTTTAATAGATTGGACTTGTACAGATATGGTGATACCAATTATGTTTAACCTGTTTATTGTTTTATTTTTTTTAATTATCAAAAGGGAAAAAAGGGGTGTTTTAACTTAAATTGTCTTTTTTTTAAAACTTTTTGTTTTTTTTTTTACTTGAACTTTTAGTCCCACAGAATACTTGACTTAGGGAGTGTTGCTATCTACTAAAATATTTTCAGTAAATTGCAAATACTTTCAATTACAACCTTCTATTACACCCTGCCCCCTTCAAGGTGAAATGGGAACGAAAAGGCCCCCTCTTCCCGGGGGTTTATTTGGGACGGATTGGCGCCGTACTCCGCGCCGGTTTTTGCGCTGCGTACGGGCCAATCCGTCCCTGTCATTGGGTAATCCCTGCTCTCTAGGAACAGGGGTTTTCCTGTCCTTCCCGCTCGGCGAACCCCCGGGCCGGGGAAAAAAAGACATAAAATTATTTACCCCCGCCCGTCCGGGCGAAAAATGCATTGTTAGGGGGCCGGGAGCGGCCCCCCCCACGCGCCAGGGCCCCGCCCCCTCCCCCCCTTATTCACGGGGTTTTGTAGCTCAATACGGCTAACAAATCCGTCGGGGGAAAAAAGCCGTGTGAACAGGGGCCTAAGGGTTTGCGACCCAAAAGGGGGGGGGGGGGGGGACAAGGGGGAAAGAAAAGGGGGGGGGTGGGGGGGGGGAGGGGGGGGGGGGAAAAGTTTTGGGGGGGGGGGGAAAATTGTGCTTCTACAATGTTTTGGGGGCCGAATCCTGCGGCAAAAACGCCGGAGGGAAAAACCCGGCAGGGGAACGTGCAATTTTTTTCCATAGGCACTTGTGCCATTTGGGGGGGTTTTTTTCAGGGGGGTCTAAAAAACCGAAAACCCGGTTTAAAAACCCCCGAAAACCCCTTCCCGTGGGGACATGCCCTAAGATGGCAGACCTGAAGGGCCCTTTTTAGGCCCTTGCTCCATAACAACCAACCGTCAACCTGCAGTCATGTTGCGGGGGGAGGTGGTATAGGACAACTCCTTCTAAATAACTGCCTAGATAGCATGGCATCTATGTAGTTAAACAGATGGGACTAGGATTATCTGCAGTCCCCACTAATGAAAACAGGTACCAGCTGCAACAACCACAATCCACTGTGTATGGAGCAGTCGCAGCAAGTGAGCCAGCTCCATAATCCCTTACCAACATCATAATGTAACTGCACATCATATGTCAGGACGACAAAAAGGAATAAAGGTGTGTCCCTCATTATTTGTCTACTTATTAACAGACACGTCAGGATTTCAAATTAGGTCAGGTAGGGTAGGATTCCACTCTCTGCAGCCTTAAAAAGAACTGTCACAAGATTATACCCCCCTTGCGGGAAGCAGAAACTAGTGCGACATGTTTTCCAGTGCTGTGTCCCTATTCTGTAAGATGCTGTAGTTTCAGAGCACTTTAATGCTCAAATCTGCAGTTTTACCAGAAAAGAGGGAGGCATTCATGAAAAAAGGGCGTTTTAATTTTGACCCCCCACATCACAAAATTGATTAATTTTATTTGAATAGGTAGACATATGTGGATAACTTTCAGGTGGGCGGGGCTAGCTTAAAAAAAGAATTAACATGTTCAGTCTTTTGAGCAGATCCTCATTGGGGGTGGGAGGAACATAGTTTAGCCCCATTGCAATGGAGCTAACCCGCTCCAGAATCCGAGGCGAATAAAGCCTTCTCTTCTGCTGAGGAAACTACGGTGAACTTTTCTGTGAACATATATTACTTTGATTGCTGCATTTTTATCTACGGCAAACTGTTACTCACATTGGTTTACAATACTCACATGACACTAAACACTTATTTATCAAAGCATTCATTACAATGTTGTATAAATGTCAGTTACCTCTTCAATTTCAGTAAAGCAATGTCTGCTTTTCCTGGTTCCAAAAATAATTTTTCAACATCTCTTTCTTGCTTGGAAACTTCAGTGCTTCTTTCCTTGTGAATTCCAAGTTGTACCTTATAGGATGATGGTCGAGTTGATCTGTATACCAAATTGTTAGAGACACAATTGTTAGTAGACCAAATCCACTTCTGTTAAATTCCATGTCTAATAAGTAAATGGTAATGGTAGCGATGTAGTGTTATTCTCCTCATTAAAAGTACACCCATCCTTGCTTCAAAAGCTGAAAACTAAAGCAAACCTTAATCTACAAGACATGTACATGTGTCTACTGCATGTGTTTAACCCTTTATCGCCACAGCCAGTCAGAGCCCCATTTTTTATAACTGACGTATCACTTTATGTGGGAATAACTTTTTGATACTTTTACATGTGATTCAGAGAATGTTTTCTCGCGACACATCGTGCTTTAGGATAGTAAGAAATTTTGGTCCATATAATCCTTGTTAATTTGTGAAAAATATAAAAAATATTGTGATATATTTCAAAGTTCAAAAATGTCTGCATGTAAGACAGATAGTTATTCCACACAAAATACCTTATGACTATGTCTACTTTATGTTGGCATTATTTTTTAAATGTCTTTTTATTTTTTTTCTGACATTAAGGGGATTATAAATATAGTAGCAATTTTTCACATTTTCAAGAAAATTTGCAGCACAGATTTTTTTTAGGGACCAGCCCAGTTCTGATGTGACTCTGAGGGGCCTTTATGTTAGACACCCTTATAAATGACTCCATCTAAAAAAAATCTGTGCTCGTTAAAGCATTTAAAACAGCATTTAGCAAGTTTGTTAGCCATTTGGGGGTTTCACAAAAATGAAAGCAAAGTGGAGGTGAGATTTCAAAATGTAAGATTTTCAGATTTTGCAGATTTTCAAGTTTAATTGATTATTTACTCGAACACAGTAGATGTTACCAAGACAATGCAACTCAACATTAATTCCCCCATTATGTTGTCTTTACAGACATCCCATATGTGGCCCTAGTGACTTACTTGACAACCACAAGCCTCGGAGTAGGAAGAGCAACTACTGGATTTTGTGGCCATGTTTTCATTAGGATATATTTTAGGCACCATCTTACGTTTGTGGGCACCCTAAGGTGCTAAATCTTAATAAACACCCTTAAAAAGACATGATTTTGTAAACTATAACCCTTAAGGAATATATCCAGGGTGTAGTGAGTTTATTGACCCCACAGAATTTTTTAGCGTTAGGCTATGAAAATATTTTTTCCAATAATGTGCAGCTTTGCCTGAAATTCCTGTGAATAAGCACCCCAAAATTCGCTACACAATTTCTTCCAAGTTTGGCAATACCCTATATGTGGGTGTAAACTACTGTTTGGGCATATGGCAGGGCGTTCAACAGAAGAAACGCTATTTGGCTTTTAGTAGGTGCCATGTCACATTTGCAAAGCCCCTAAATTACCAGTACAGGTGAAATCTTCCAGAAGTTACCCCATTTTGGATTGAACACCCCTCAGGAAACTTAACTAAGCATGTATTGTGCATTTTGGGTTTATAGGTGTTTCACAGTTTTTTACCATTGGGCTGTAAAAACAGAGAAAAAAATCCTGCAATTCAGCCATTGTTTTTGGGTATGTTCGCCATGCAGTGTAAATAATATAATAACTGTACTTTGCAGGCTTGTACAATTACAACATTTAAGGGCTTTTTTTGCCTTTTTCATTTCTACCATGTTGGGGTTCATATGATGCATTGATCAATTGACCGCCATGCTACAGCAACTCACCACCGACCAGCAGCAACCTCCACCTCCTCCCGTGGCAACGCCTGCCACCCTGTTGGGTCCCAAGCTCTGTTTATCTCTGCCAGCCAAGTTCGACGGAGACCCCAAGCTCTGCAGAGGGTTCCTCACCCAGTGCACTATGCACATTGAACTAATGGTCGACCAATTCCTGTCTGAACGTTCCAAGGTGGCGTTTGTGGTTAGCCTGTTGTCCGGGAAGGTCTTGGCATGGGCCACACCTCTGTGGGATAGGAATGATCCGGTAACGGCGGATCTACAGGTTTTCCTCAAGGAATTCCGTGGGGTGTTTGAGGAACCTGCACGAGCATCCTCCGCCAAGACAGCCCTCCTAAACCTGCGCCAGGGTGATTCATCAGTGGGAAACTATGCAGTGCAGTTCCGCACCTTAGCCTCAGAGTTAACCTGGAACGAGGCCGCCCTGTGCGCCACCTTTAAAAAGGGGCTCTCCAGTTGGGTTAAGTACAGTATGTGCTGGCCGCGAGAGATGTCCGGTCCTCCCTCAGCGAATCGATCCAGTTGGCCACCCGCATCAACGTGCGCTTTTCGGAAAGGCAAGAAGAGCTCCGGCAAGAGCGTGAGATAGCCCGGCCACGCCGGTTCACGCGCCTGGCTCCGGTGTTCCAGAGGCCTCCTATGCAACCGTCACCAATTCACACTGAGGAACCCATGCAGGTTGACCGGGCTCAGCTCACTGAGCAGGAATTGGCCCGACGCCGGCTAGAAAACCTGTGCCTATACTGTGGCAGCCCAGAGCACTTTCGGAGGAATTGTCCCCAAAGTCCCTAACGTCCTGGAAACTCCGGGAAACTACCGGCATCATCAGGCCTGGAGAGGAGGAACTCCCGCACCTAGGGACGCCTCTCCCATGGAACCTAGATGCGGGAGTTCCTCCTCTCCAGGCCTGATGATGCCGGTACAGGTCATGACTGATGCTGGACTCACGTTTCAGGTCTCTGATTCTGGGTCAGTCGGGAACTTTATCCACCGCTCCTTAGTGATGCAGTATCACCTCCCGGTGGTCCGCCTGGAAAATCCGCTGGTGATCTCCTCGGTTAGCGGAGAGCTGCTAAGTGACACCATACGATTCATCACCAAACAGCTGTCCCTCCACTTGGGGGTCCTGCAAAAGGGAGAAGATCTCCTTCTACATGTTTCCCTTGCTCCCTTCACCCGTTCTCCTCGGGCTTCCGTGGCTGCGCCTCCACTCCCCTACACTAGACTGGACCAATGGGGAGGTAACTCGCTGGGGTCCTAACTGCCTGAGCCGTTGTCTGGTGGCACCTCGCCCGTGCTTTCCTGCTTTCACTCGACTCCCCACGAACCATTTCCCGGCCTACCTGCTGAATATCAGGAGTTTGCCGATGTTTTCTCTGAGAAACAAGTGGAGACCCTACCTCCTCATCGCCCATATGATTGTCCGATTGACCTACTGCTAGGTACCAGTCCTCCCTGGGGTAGAGTCTACCCCTTGTCCGTTCCTGAGACACAAGCCATGTCAGAATATATATGGGAAAATCTCCAGAAGGGGTTTATACGAAAATCCTCCTCTCCCACGGGTGCAGCATTCTATCTTGTGGAAAAGAAGGACGGTTACTTACAGCCCTGCATTGATTACCGGGGTCTTAACAAGATCACGGTGAAGAATCTGTACCCTCTACTGCTGATCACGGAGCTCTTTGAATGCCTAAGGGGTGTGAAAATCTTCTCCAAGTTGGATTTGAGGGGGGCCTACAATCTGGTCCGTATCCGTAAGGGCGATGAATGGGAGTCGGCCTTTAACACCAGGGACGGGCACTTTGAGTACCTGGTCATGCCATTTAGGCTGTGTAATGTTCCTGCCGTCTTCCAGGAGTTTGTGACTGAAATTTTCAGGGATCTCCTTTATACCTGTGTCGTGGTCTACTTGGAAGACATCTTGGTATACTCACCCAATCTAGAGACTCACTGCTTCCACGTTCACCGGGTAAATAGATGCCTTCGAGGGTAACGCCTGTATGCCAAACTGGGGAAGTGCCTCTTTCATCAAGCTAGCCTTCCATTTCTGGGCTACATCATCTCTGACCAGGGCCTGCGAATGGATCCAGCAAAGTTGTTGAATGTGTTGCAATTGCCTCGCCCAGTTGGCCTTCAGGCCATACAACGATTTCTAGGTTTTTGCAATTACTACTGGCAGTTCATCCCGCACTTTTGCACGCTGGTGGCTCCCATTGTGGCCCTCACGAGGAAGAACGCTAATCCGCGAAGCTGGAACCCCGAGGCCAAGGAAGCGTTCGCTAAACTAAAAACTGCCTTTGCCTCTTCGTCTATCCTGTCACGGCCGGACCCCGCTCTTCTCGCTAGAAGTAGACACCTCGTCGGTTGGAGCAGTCCTCACGCAAAAGGGGCCCATGGGCAAAACGGTCACGTGTGGCTTCTATTCCAAAATATTCTCGCCAGCGGAAAGGAATTACACTATTGGAGACCGGGAGTTATTAGCCATCAAACTGGCATTGGAGGAATGGCGTTATCTGCTGGAAGCTGCTCGGCACCCCATTTGTATCTATTCACACCACAAGAACCTCCAGTATCTCCGGACAGCCCAGTGACCTAATCCGTGCCAAGCTAGGTGGTCGCTCTTCTTTTCCCGGTTTAATATCCAGATCCACTTCCGTCCCATGGAAAAGAATGTCAAGGCTGTGCTCCGAAGGCGTATCTTGAAGTTGGGACACTGCTCATTGGTGGCCGGACATCCTGGTGCTCGTAAGACGTTTCTCCTGATCTCGCGGTTCTATTGGTGGCCGGACCTCGCTAAGGATGTCAGGGAATTCGTCGAGTCCTGTATCACCTGTACCCGCAACAAGACACCTTGTCACAAACCGGCTGGACTCTTGTATCCCCTGCCCATCCCTACCCAACCATGGTCTCACGTGGCGATGGACTTTATAACCGATCTTCCCCCCTCATCCGATAACACCGTTGTCTGGGTGGTCACGGATCGATTTTCTAAAATGGCGCATTTTGTCCCATTGCCAAGCTTACCAAGCACCTGGCCGATCTGTTTTTTCACCACATTTTTCGTTTGCACGGGTTTCCCCTGCAAATCGTCTCGGATCAAGGGGTCCAGTTTGTTTCCAAATTCTGGCGGGCCTTTGTTCTCAATTGCAGGTAAAGCTTGATTTCTCCTCAGCTTACCACCCCCAGATGAATGGTCAGGTAGATAGAGTCAACCAGATGCTGGGGAATTACTTGCGCCACCTCGTCTCGGCTCAACAGGATGACTGGTCCAACTTGCTTCTGTGTGCTGAATTTTCTCATAATTCCCTAGATTCGGAGTCCTCAGGTGCCTCTCCCTTCTACATCGTGTACGGCCTGTACCCCTGCCCACCACTCCCGCTGGAATCCCTGTCTGAGGTCCCGGCAAAGGATGTGTTGGTCCAAAACATGAAGGCCATCTGGGCCCTGACCCGCCAATCTCTGATCCATGCTTCTGTGTGCACGAAAGCTCAAGCAGATAAAAGAAGAAGTCCTCCTCCAGTCTTCTCCCCGGGTGACAAGGTATGGCTGTCGGCCAAATATGTCCGCCTCAAGATCCCGAGTTACAAACTGGGACCCCGCTTTGTGGGACCTTTCGAGGTCCTTAAGCGCATAAACCCGGTGACATATAAACTCCGGCTCCCGCCTACCATGCGCATCCCGAACTCCTTTCATGTCTCTCTACTAAAACCCTTGGTCCTGAATCGTTTCTCTCGGAAGGCAGTACCTCCATCGCCTGAGGCTGATGCCTCTAACATCTTTTTGGTCAAGGAGATCCTGGGTATGAGGAGGACTAGAGGGAAACGATATTTCCTCATTGATTGGAAGGGGTTTGGGCCCGAGGAAAGGTCTTGGGAGCCGGAGGAGAACATTCTGGACCGTAAAGTAATCCAGAAATTCCTTCAGGCCAGAAAGAGGGGGAGGCCAAAGGGGGGGGTACTGTCATGGATGCAGACGCATCCGTGCCCCGCTGCCGAGCGGCGCCGCGTCCTTCATGTAGGTTCGCGGGCCCGCTCGTTCCCCTGCCTGTCCCATAGATACCCCCATAGATACCCAGCCGCGCTCCTGCTGCAGTCTCTGTCCCTCAGCGTGCACAGCCCTGCTCCCTAGGGGGCCACACGCCTCCATTGTTAAATTTAAAGGGCTAGCGCACCAGTAATTTTCCATTGCTGGTCGCTGCACCTATTTAAGCCTGCCCCTTCCTGATACTCCTGCCAGAAATTTAGTGCCATTGCCTATAGAGAAAGCATTTCCTGAGTCTTGTCCTGATTACCGTGTACTGTACCGTTGGCCTCTGTCCCTCGACCACGAACCTTTGCCGCTTGTCCTGACCGTACTGCCTGTCCCCGACTACGAGCCTGCCTTACGATTCTGTGCCACACTATATCTCGGCTGCCACCGCAAACAAGTCATGTCTGGGGTAGTGACCTGGTAGACTCCCACCGCAGCAAGTCCATCCCACTTTGCGGCAGGCTCTGGTGAAAACCGGGACCTACTTAGACTCCGCTCCCTGGTGTGACAAACGCTATCGCTTGTGGTGGCCCAGTGGATCCACTACTGCGGACCGCGATTGT
The DNA here is from genome assembly GCA_025379985.1 of Phyllomedusa bahiana. Classification (NCBI taxonomy): domain Eukaryota; kingdom Metazoa; phylum Chordata; class Amphibia; order Anura; family Hylidae; genus Phyllomedusa; species Phyllomedusa bahiana. The sequence goes on from JAODAL010017145.1 coordinate 42,547, forward strand.
GACAACCATGAAGTGTACAACATTATCTTCATAACAAAGGTATCAAATAATACACATTTATAAAAAAAAACAAGCTAATACAGAATATCTCTAACATTTGTGTCTTGAACTCCACTTCTTCCCCTACTATGGTTCCTAGCCATCCTCATCAGATTGTCAAATATTGTTTAATAAGATTACCTGTAGTTTTCCTAGTGTTCCCTTGACACCCTCCAATGCATACCACTTGTTCTTAAATTTATTAATGACACCCCTTATTTCCTGTTGTAACAGATGTGACAGAATAAATGTTTTCCACTTAGAAAAGAAAGCCTGGCTTCTTTTATTTCTTCTTCTTGATGGTCTATTAGTAAATGATACTTAATTTGATCTATTACCAACGAAATTGACAGAGAATACTTAGACAGCCAGTTACAGAGTATCAATCTTTTCGCAACCAAAAGTGCTACGTGTAATGAACTTGGAATATGGCTCTTTTGTTTGTGGCTCAGAGATGCATCTGAAGGAGGTATATTGGGAAAAACTAATGTTCGAAAGTCTAGAGACAGTTTAACTGTATTACACATACGATGCCAGAAGTTAGAGAGTTCTTTACTGTATCTGGGGCAAGATAAAATCCTGTCAGGATTATTTTGTGAAGCTAAAATACTGATACCTAGATAAGCATGATGCATTATTCTAAAATATGTTTCTCTTCATTTTATCCCTACTATGTTTTTCTTAATGAAGCCCCAACCTTTCAGAATCAAATCCCCAATATTTTCATCTCTGGTTATCTTTGCCATTTAGTAAATACCGTATCAGCATGTTTTCCCAGCAACTTGTCCCTTATCGGGTGGTATAAATTGGAAATAGAGCATGTAGGAGGTTGCAACCTTAGAATATTTTGAAAAGGACGATCCGTCATTTTTTTAAATGGAATGTGTATTCTAGATTTACAGAAGAATAAGAGTTGAAGTATCTTCAATGTGTGTGAGTCTCTGATCGAAAAGGCCATCTCTAGTTGTTTCCGGGTTTCTGAAACAGGTGCTCTACTTTGTAAATTCCCTTCTGCTTAAATAGTACGGAGTGTGAGCTATCTTGCCCTGGAAAAAATCGTGGTGATTCCATAGAGGCATCTGCCTAAAAATTAGAAATGGAATCTGAAAAGCTTTCCTCACCTCCTTCCAGGTGATTATGGTATTCCGGAGAAGAATGGATTGCTTAATACTGGATGGCAGAGATGCAAACCTAGCATGTAGTAAGGCAAAAGGATGCCAGGGATATGCCAGTTCCCACTCTAGCAACCAGTTGGAGTAGCAATTAGATTCAAGGTGCCAAGCCAGAACATGGCACATAAGACATGCTAAGTTATAACCACTCAGAAAAGGAACTAGCCATAAAAATCAGTAAAATGAGAACTTCCACAATCTTGGTTATCACAGTAAAATTCGAACAGTATAGCAACACAGGTAATTTTGCTATTTTTATCCCCAGATAAGTAGTGCAATTAGAGGCTATAGAGACCAAGACGCCTGACTACCTCCATACTGAGTATGAAGGGGATGTGACTCGTTCCAACAGGTCACTTTTATTTATGTTTATTTTATAGCCTGAGAAGGAGCCAAAATGTGATATATGTTCAAATACCCCTGGGAGGAGAGATAGAGGATCAGCGAGAAGAAAAATTACATGGTCGGCTAACAGCACCATTCTAACCTATGCTTTACCCACCTGAATACCCCTGAAAATATCTTAATCCCCCAGTGCCTGCGCTAAGGGGGATCTAATCCCAAATTAAATAAAAGAAGCGACTGTGGGTTTCCCTGTCTTGTCCCCTTAGAGAGTGAGAAGCGGGATGAAAAAAAAACCCGGCAGAAAAACCTGACAGTGGGAATTCGTAAGTTTCCCGAAATAGTTTCTAAAAAATGCCCGCAAAGCCCCTGCGTAGTACCAGGTCCAGCCAGTCCCAGTGAATGTTATCAAATGCTTTTCCACTCTTTCTAATTTCACCAGATTTCTCCCGGGACCGGATGGACCTGACCCTTCCGAAAGCTAGTCCTTCCTGAAATTTTTTCCCCCTGCGGCTTGCCCCCTTTAAAAACCTCTTTTGAAGGGCCTCCCCGGGGAAGGCAAAAATGTTACCAACCTATCTGCCATAATTTTTTGTTAAGTTTTTCTGTTCTAAGCAAACAAAAAATGGCTGTATGACTAGGTAGTAAAGGGATTTTCCCGCCTTTTGGGGGAAATTTTTTTTATAACCCTTTTTTTGATTCAGAGTGGATTTTACCTGTCTCTAATATGGTGTTATAGAGTTTGACAGTATAGGAGATACCTGATCTACTAAAACTCTCCCGAATACCCTTCTGGACCCAGGGCTTTACCTCATGCTAAATGATTAATGGTTTTGTGAACTTCTTCAGCTGATAAGCTGGAATTAATTTGGTCTTTTTGCTCTTTGGGGTTAGGGGGGTTTAAGTTTTAAGAAATTTAAGGCTGCCAAAGAGTTTGGATTGAGAGTATTTACTGAATAAGGATCTGTATAAAACTCTTTTAGTATTAAATTTATATGTTTAGGATTGGAGGTGGGTATATATGCTTTGTCTTTAAGGGTCAAAATAATGGAGGGGGATTATTTTCCTTTAGCCAAGGAGGCCATCAATTGCCCTGCTTTTCCATTTTTTTTTTAACAAATTAGCCTCAAATAGAGATGTGTAAAAGGACTCTTTTTTTTTCTGCCCAACTGTCAAAATCCATTTTAGCCGACACACATTCCTCTTTATTAGGAACAGTGGGGGTCGCCTGGTAAGTCTTATAAGCTTCCCTAGGTTTGTTGCTAGCCTCATATGACTTGTTGAGACTACATTTGTAATATGAGGTATAAACTATGATTTCCCCCCCCATGACAAATTTTAGCCGTAGGCCCAAAATAGTCATGTGTCAGATAGATACTCAGAATTGTTTCGGTATAATTCTTCCCACCAAGATTGCAAATTTTCAGCAAAAGCTTCAGATCTTGCTAAGTTCTTGGCAAGTGTTAATGTTATAGGGGAGTGGTCCATAATCACCATATCAATATTTCAGTGTCTAATGTGCGATGATGGAGGTCTGGCGAATTTAAAATGTAATCTATTCGGACCCATATCTTGCAAGCATGAGAGAAATGCGAAAATTCTCTGCCTTGATTTTTGTCTCTCTCCAACCATCCCTTAAGCCTGCTGACTGCAAAAAGTTTCCCAATGTGGATTGCCTCTTGTTATGGAACTTTCTGGGCAGATGAGGCTTAAAATATATTTTATCCTCCTCAGAACTGATGATCTCATTTAAATCCCTTCCCACTATAACCCCTGCTGAAGGGTTATTTTGAATCTTCATCCCTAAGGCCTTGAAAAAGTGGCTGGAATTCCCATTAGGACCATGAACATTAAATAAGTTTTACTGCTTAACACCATAAACAAAGGAGGCCTGTGACCATCTACCACCTTGGTCATAGGAATGAGAAGTCAGTGAAAATGCAAAATTCCTGTGAAATAAGGAGTGAACCCCTGCTTTACCATCTACTGATGGTGATCCTAAAATTTGCCCTACCCACATTTTTTTCATTCTACCGAAGTCCTCATCCCGTAGATGGGTTTCTTGCATCAAGACAATATCTGGCCGTAGTCTTTTTAGATGTCTAAGGATGCTCATTCATTTATTAGGCGAGCGTAGTGCCTTGATACTCTTTAATTCTATATTCATGAAGGGCTAGTAGGAAAGATACAAATGTGAATCATCTGTATTGGTGGGCTAGCTGTGACTGGAACCGAGATTCTCAACAGAATTCTCAAACCCAAACATGTGGAGTTACAACTATACAGCCTATGCATTGAAAAAAAGATGCAAAACATAGTAAAATGCAAGTACATGAAGGTTATCTGTAAACCTGTCAGAAGCGCTACACGGGCTCCACTATTTTCTCTGACATTATAAGCCTGAGTCAGCATAATAAAAATAGGAAAAATTGGGGTTTAAACCCGAGAACCCCGGTCAATAAGGATAATTTTATTTTAGTAATGATAAACGTAAACTGAGGGAAAAGTTTTTTTTGAAAGGCCTCCTAAACAGGGGGGGGCAATTAAATTTTCCCAGGGGCCGCGAGGAAAGTGCGAGGGTTTTGGGGGCCCCGGGACAAAAAAACATAGGAAACGGGAAAAAATTGTTTTTGGGGGTTTATTTTTTGTGGAAACTTAGGGGGGGATTATCTATATACCTGCTTATATGATGGTAGCAGAAAGGCAGGTATATACAGTCCCTCAGAAGGGAGGGATTGGGGGTAGCCCCCAGTCTGGCAGGTATTTACAGCTCCCCCTCTCAGGTATATGATAAAGGTACAAGCGGGGTTATGAAAAAAGCCCCCCCGGGAGGTTTTATAGTTTTATTCCCCTCAGGAGGGATAAAAAAGGGACGCTTCCGGGAGGGAAAATAGTTGGTAAAGCTCCCCTCGGCAGGGATATAGAAGGTACAGTCCCCCCAGGCAGATATATAGATAAGTTTAACTCCCCCCAGGCAGGTAAAATAGTTTGGTTCAAACTCCCCCCAGGGGGGGTATTTTTGGGGGGGGGTTTTTAGCCCCCTCACAGGAAAATTTTTTAAATACACTCCCCTCAGGGAGGGGGGTTTTAATGGTAAAGTCCCCCCCAGGAGGTTAAAATTTTGTTAAACTTCAAATAGGGAGGTTAAAATAAAAATAGTTAGGGTTTCCCCCCCCCCATTCGGCAGGTAAAATTTTTTTTAAACTCCACACAGGGGGTATATAGTTAGGGCCCTTTCCCCAGGCGGTATTAAGTTAGGTGGTCCCCAGGCAGGTATATAATTTTGTTAGGTGTGTCCCCCGGGAGGGATATAGATAAATTAGGTGTGTCCCCCAGGGCCCGGGATATTTTAGCTAGGTTTTGGGCCCCCCGGAAAAATATTTGAAATTTTTTTGGTGTGTCCCCCGGGAGGGTTTTTAAAAAAAATTAGGTGTGTCCCCAGGGGGAGGGATTTTGTTTTGCCAGGGGTGTCCCCCCGGCGATATATAGTTTGGGGGTGTCCCCGGGGGGTATATAAACAGTTTGGTGTGTCCCCCAAACAGGTTTTATAAAACCAAGTGGTTTTGGGCCCCAGGAAGATTTTATAGTAAGTGTGTCCCCCCGGAGGTTTTTATAATAAGCTAGGGGGTTCCCCCGGCAGGTATTTGATATTTGGTGGGGTCCCCAGGCGATATATAGTTAGGTGGGTCCCCCGGCAGGGATATAATAGGTTTTGTCCCCCGGCATTGGGATTTTAGATAGCCAAATTTGTGTTCCCCCGGGAGATATTTAGATAGGTGTGTCCCCCCCGGAGGTATATAGCCAGGTGTGTTCCCCCCAGTTTTATGAGATAGGTTTTTGTCCCCAAAGGGAGGTAATTTTTAAAAAGGGGGGGGTTTCCCCCGGGAATATTTAGATAAGGTGGGGGTCCCCCGGGAAAATTTTATAATAGGTGGGTTTTCCCCCGGGAGGGATTAGAAGCCCCGGTGTGTCCCCCGGGAATTTAAAAAGATAGGTGTGTCCCCAGGGAGATATTAGATAGGTGTGGGCCCCAGGCATTTTTATAAAATAGCCGGGTTTTTCCCCCGGGAGGTTTTATAGTTTGGTTTGTCCCCAGGCCGGTATATAAAATAGCCCGGGTGTCCCCCGGCAGATATTAAATAGGGTGGTCCCCAAAGGGAGGTATTTTTAGCCGGGTGTGTCCCCCGGCAATATTTAGATAGGTTTTTCCCCCAAAGGCCCCGATATTAGATAGGTTTTTGGGCCCGGCAGGGGATAAAGCAAGTGTGTCCCCAGGGAGTATATAGATAGGTTGGGTCCCAGGCAGATATCAAAATAGGTGTGTCCCCCCGGAGGAAAATAGATTGCCAGGGTTTTTCCCCGGGCAGATAATAGTTTTTTGGCCAAAATTAAAAAAACAAAAAACAATAAATCAACCCTTGGGTTTACCTGCCCTTCCCCCCCGGGGAGCTTTTCCCCGGGTGGGGGGGCGTGTTACGTTTATGCCGCCCCGCCGGGGGCGCTCCCCGTCATTTCCCGGGCCCCCAGAGTTTTTACTCTGTGTGCGCCGAGGGGAAAGGGGCGGGCCGGGGGAGCGGAGTTCTTTGCGTCCCCTGCCCAATTTTACCAGTAATTGTAGCGCTGACCCGGCCCCCCGGCGGGCCCCTCAGCAAAACCCGGATGCGGGGCCCCCGGGGTGTACTTTGCCCAGGGGCCCGTCCCCAAAGGGTTCCCCAAAAAACTTGTTTTTTAGAAATGGAAAATTCAATAAAACCCCAAAAAAGGGTAAACCAAAACTTTAAAAGTAGGGATAGGAATGGAGTCACTTGTCAATACTGCTGCATCCTGTAGAAAGGTCATCTCTTCTGGCACAGTATTTCAGGGCGGGCCCGGGGGCATTTTTTCCCCTCTTTCTCTTGGATTCCATACTCCACCTCTGATTTTCCCTTTTCCAGACAAAAAGGGGAGAAAAGTCCTCAAATAACATTGTATTTTGGGTTTCCCCGAATAATAAGAGGTCCCCGATTCCCTTTTATAATTTCAAAAAAACAGCCTTGTAGTTAAAGTCAAGAAATTTCATGATCACTTGTCTGGGTCTCACCCACTCAGTGGGTTTTCCCCCTTTTTAGAATTTGGGGTTTTTGGCCCAAACGGGGTGCCCTTTCTACCCGACATTGTCACTTAATGCCCTGGGGGCCCCAGGTAGGTCCCTTTTTTTAAATAAACCCGTAATCAGCCCTTTTTGCGTCCTCCCCCCAACCCACCAACCTTAAATGGGTGGGAATGGTTCTCCAAATCTTCCATATGTTCTTCCAGGTATAGCTGCTTGGTTACAGTAGATTTTAGTTTATGGAACAAAGTCCCATTTTTGTTTTCAAGGGTATTAACCCTATCTTCCAACTTCTCCAATCTGGAAGCATGAGACTGAACCTCATGTTGCTGCTGATTAAATGAATCCTGTAGGATATTTTGCAAAGTCTCCTGTAGATCTGGAGCTAAATTATTGGCTACTTTAACAGCAATCCGCTTGTAGTTGATCTGGATGTGGCTGTCCTCTTGGGTAAATATACACCTCTCAGTATCTAGCAGATCTGTGGGTGTAAGCTCTAATGGCGGGTTAGTAGGCACCATTTTAGAATTATCTTACATGTCTGAGTGCCCGGGTAGTGCCCTCGTTTTCTGCCCGCTCCTTAGCAAATACCTCCCCAAAGATGAGTAACACTATTAGGAGATAATTTCAGCCGGCTTGTCCTTGATATGCACTGTTTGCTGCGATATAGATGTTCGTTCTGGGCCAGGTGTCTCCGGAGCTCACGCTGACGCCTGCTTACATGCTGAGCGCCAGAACCGGAAGCCATGATAGCATGTTTAAAGGAGGATGGAAAGATCACAGTGGAGAGAGAGAGGTCGAAGATTGCAGTAAGGTGAGAGAGGACAGCTGGAGAGATGAACTGGACAAGGTGGGAGGGAATAAGATCACTAGAGCAGGTGGTGGGGTGAGCAGACAAGAGAAGCCTGTGTACTTCTTCTGTCACCGAGTCAAGGGCTGAGAGCAGACTAGAGGACGTACAGGAAGGGGCAGGGTGGGTATTTCTTAGAGACTGAGACATGTTTTATCAGATACTGGCTATTTTGTCTTTGAGGTGAGTGGCCAGATCTTCATCACAGAGGTCAGTGACCGGGCCTGAGCTTTAGGCCTGAGGAGGGAATGAAAAGTATCAAACAGTCGTTTTGAGTTATTGTGTAAAGTTGAGATGAGGGAGGTAAAATAGTCTTGTTTGGCACAATAAAGGGCAGTGTGGTAAGTCCTGAGCATGTAATTGTAATGAAGAAAGTCTGCTGATAGCTTTGACTTTCTCCACAGAGGTTCTGCACACCTGGAACATCACTACAGAAAGCAAGTTTCAGGTGTGTGTCAAGGCTGCCGGTATCTGACTCTGGTGGTGCGGTGTGTGAGTGCAATACGTCCAGGGTGGTTGAGATAGTTTCATTGTATTGTTTGACACCCAAGTCAAGAAAATAGACAGAGGAGATTGGGGACAGTGAGAAATGTATGGTGTCTGTTACTTCCTGAATGTTTATGATGCAGAGAGAGGGTGCGGATATAGATAGAGGGAGCTCCCTCTATCTGTCTCTCCTTTAGCTGCCGCAGTCCTGGCCGACAAGGCATAGAGCCAGCTGTAACACAGTTGGTTCCGTGCTAATATCAAGAGGACTCTGTGAGCTCGCACGATCCTCTTGACATACCCCTTCCTGCACTATGACACATGGGTACATAAATGTAGGTAAGGGGTTAATTGCCATGCCAGAAAAATGTAGTTACATGCCTTGTCCAAAACATCCAATATATAATAGCTTAAGAATATTAGCATCTAAGACAGACCATTAAGCATAAGAACTCTTCATATCGATGTGTAGGCATTCTATTTACTGGCATATGGAGCTTTGGTGACATACCACATTTCTTTCTAGAAGCGGTGCTGCAGAATCAGATGGCAAACATTGATACAAGTTTACAGAAAAAATTGAGGCATATGAAACAGCATCTGAACTATAGACATAGGACATCATAATATTTCTTTAAAAAAAGTTATGCAAAGTTACTTCAGATTGGATGCACTGGAGAATTAAAGGGCCATATATTTAAATCTGCACCATTTTAACTCCTGCTATTTGCTGAATTATCTTTAAAATTTGATAGAGTTCCGCTTCAAAAAATTCAATTTGTATTACAAATGTATGCTTCAATTTTATTTTTGATTACATGTGGGTATATATTTTATTAAATTTGGCAATATTTTTTGTATGTTGTTGGTACTCTGTTTATTTTGCATATATTCCTTGTAACAGATTTGGTTTAAAAGGAAGAATATACACAGTCATGTCAAATTATTATGACCACTTCCTACTTTTGACATCGGCAGCGTGTAGTTCATGAAGGAAGTCCTAACATAAACTGGCTTGGTGGGTATATAATGTGTACATCTATCTGCATCCCTAATTGATGTCATGGATAAAAGGAACAATTTATCAGAGTTGCAAAAAGGGATTCTTATTGGTTTAGAGGCCAAGGGTAGAAGTATTTCTGAAATTTCCTAGTTTGTGTACCGTTTGCGTTCTGCTTTGGTCAAAGTGTTTTAGGAGAGGACAAATTGCACCAATACTAATAAGTAATATGGAAACTGCAAAGCACTACATGCCAATGATGTGCTAACAAAGTTACATCAGCAGTAAAGGTCTCAATTTGAAGTTGGGGAAATTCTCAAAATTAAAGGTTGACTTTTGGGAATTTCTGACAAAATCAGTTGAATTACCTTCGGGAGAAACATAAAAACAATATTTCCAGGGTGGACAGAAACCTGGCGTGGTGTGTAGAAAAGTTTTTTTGCCCTTGGGCTTAATATGCGAGGATCCTTTTGGGTTTTCCCTTCATAAAAAATTTGTTTTTAGATGGAACTCGCCAAAAATGAGCGCCCCGTCTGAAATGCTTCCCCTATAAAATCAAAATTCCAGTACTTTTGGGGCCCCAAAACTGAACCAAAAAACTGAAGCAAACGTACTGATAAAGCATTGGGCTGCAAAAGCGGAAAAAAAACCAAACCCGAGACTCATGTGGCAACATTTATGGACAGGGTTTTGGAGTTGAGGCTTAGCCAAAAAGAATTGAGTATACAGGGCAAAAAAACAATTTGGAATAAAACCTATACCGGGCAGAGTGGTGGCCAAAAAAATATTTTAACAGTGTGGAGTGAGTTCATGTCACATGAGGTTAGGCAGTGGGAAATAAAAATTGTTGTTTTTTTTTTTTTGTTTCTTTAAAATGCTTTTGTTCAAAAAAAATATCCCAAAGAGTGTACAATACACGATTTGGGGGGGTGTGGGAAAGGGGGGGGTGCACGGATAGCACCCCAAACATTAATCAACAGTTCAATTTGGCACAAAGTGGGGGGCCGCCCGGCAATAGTAAAGAAAGGGGGTTTAACAGTGGCACAATACAAATTCAAATTTAGTGCAAAAAAGTGGTTGGCCCAGTGTTTTGGAAAAAGGGCACGGCAGCGCCCCAACATATCAAAACAGTTCAAAAATGACAAAGTGGGGGAGGGAGAAGAATCACACACACATAGGGAATTTTCAAAACTTCTGATGGCCCAAATTTGTATTACCACCCAACGGCACAATGAAAATGAGGCGGGGTGGTTCACGCACAGATGCATGGAGTCACATGTGCAAAAAATAAGAATAGGTTACAAAAACAAAGAGGTAGAATGGCACAAACACTTTTTCAAAACTTTTCACCAAAAGGTATAAAATGAATCATGGGTTGTCACGGCAACAGCAACAGCACAAAAAGGCCTCCCCATAAATCCCCAAAAGACAAATTTGGTTAGGGGGGCAAAATACCAGTCCTTGTAAAACTGTAGCCCCCAATGAAAAACTTCACGTATTTTTTTTGTTTTTTTTTGGGGGGGGGTTTTCCCCCCCACCTTTGGGGGGGGGGGTTTTATTTTTGAAGCGGGTTGTTGTGTTCTTTAAAAATTTCAAAAAACCCTTATGTCTTTTCTGTTTCACATGAATTTCTAACATTTCATCCAATATTGAGTGACCATTACTTTCAGCAGCATATACTTAAGGTGGCAATCTCCAAGGCTGATAAGGGAAAATGGGTGTCATTTTCAGAATCAGCACCCCAAACATACTCAAAAACAGTTTCAACTTTTAGTGCAACAAAGTGAGTGTTCCCCAGTGTTATTAATATTTGTTAATGGGAAAATGGGTGTCATTTTCAGAATCAGCGCCCCAAACATACTCAAAAACAGTTTCAACTTTTAGTGCAACAAAGTGAGTGTTTACCCTTAATATTTGTTAATGGGAAAATGGGTTTCATTTTCAGATCAGCCCCAAAAATTTAACTCAAAAACAGTTTCAACTTTTAGTGCAACAAAGTGAGTGTTTCCCAGTGTTATTAGTATTTGTTATATACATACACACATATGTATTTTTTCATTTAAATTGCATGATAGTCACAAGTTTTTGTATTAAAAATACCGTTCCAAGCAATGTGCAGCAGTAAGAACCCACTGACGGTCGATCAATGTTCCACCACAGAAGTGCAAATTAAAGCTGAAAAATAGCAACCATAGAATCAATAACATATATGGAAAACATTAAGTTTTACAACTAAATTATAAAAAGGGTTGTTAAATCTTATGCACACAAAACAAACTTTTTCATATACTTTTACATAACAAAAAGGTTATTAATAAACATGATATGGGTTGATACATATCACAAGCTATAATGTCACCTGTACTTCAGCATCTATTTAAAGGGACACTTCCCCTATAAACTCCAATTGATCTTAGTTATGCCTTTAAAAAAGCGCAGCATATTTTTATAACGTAAACGCTTCTGTCTCCCTAAATATTTTCTACCCTCCCTTCGCTATGACCCAATTTTTGCATTAACTTCACCTGCCTCAACCCCTTGCCTGCCCACTACACCTCCTGCCTGTCTATTATTCATTGCATCTGGACAACAGCTGTTGCTGTGTGAAATTGTATCAAGGGTTACAATTTCAGGGTCCCCTGCAGCGAAAGCCAGAACCCTGTATAAAAGTCAAAGGTTTAAATTTTTGGGGCTCCTTAAACTTGGTTCATCAGCATTGTCTTATGCCAAATCCTACTAGCAGCACATAGAATCTGGGTACAGAAAAACGCACCTGTAGCTTCAGGCAAGAGCTTGCACTCCCTCTGCATTGACTTTGTTCATATTGCCATTTTTCTATTCTTTTTGTGTATCAGTTATATATTTGTCCTAATTAAGACATTAATAAAACCAGATATCTCTATGCAGGATGACACTAAATTAATCTGTTGTGGATCCATCAGAAATGGAAGGTTTGACACAAGCATGAATCAAGTGTCTCTATAAGGCTAACATTCTAGTTAAAACAACATTTGGGAAGTTCACACTATTGTTATTTTGTAGGCAAACGCATATCTGTAAGTGCAAATTAGAAACTTAGGGACAAACCTGGTACGAAGACTGATCTGCCATGGCCAAGAATGTGGAATTGATTCACACCCACCTACAATTCTTCCAAAGCACTTTCTCTGATTTTTCTTTGGCTTTCCGCATTCAATTTCTGTTGAGGCTGAAAAGATCAATTTTTGTCACACACTGAATTTAAAAAATTTTTTTATGAGGAAAAAGTGTTTTCTTAAGGTTCCATTTTTCCTTTTTTTTCCAAACAGAAAATAAAAATAAAAAGGAAGGGTTTTTTTCATTTAAAAACTCCGGGGCCCCTTTATTTGGAAAACCCCCGGCCCCCTGGTCGTTTTTAAAAATCAAATTTTTAATTCCAAACACAATCACTTTCCGGGGAAATCGTTTTCATTTAAGGCCAAAGTTTGGCATTTGGGCCCAAGGGGATTTCCTGCAGTTTAAAACCGGCACATAGGGAAGAAAGGTGATTTGAGGCCTTTGAACGTGGCATGGTTTTTTGGTCCCAGAAGGGCTGGTCTGGTTTTTTCAGAAACTGCTGATTCCGGGGGGATTTTTCGCACAACCTCCTAGGGTTTACAGAAAAGGCCCGAAAAAGAAAAAAATCCAGTGGGGCGCCCTGTGGGGGGGGAAATGCTTGTTGATCCCAGAGGTCAAAGGGAATGGGGGGAGGGGTTCGAGCTGATAGAAAGGCAACGTGACTCAAATGCCCCCGTTACAACCAAGGTAGGCAGAAAGATCTCTAAACGCCCAGTACGGCAAAATTTTGAGGCAGAGGGGCTACGCAGCAGAAGCCCAAACCCCGGGTGCCATCCTTTCAGTAAGAACGGGGAAAATGGGCTCCAAATTTCCCCAAGTCATCAAAATTTGGACAGAAAAGGGATTGGAAAAACGTTCCCTGGTCTGATGAGTTTTGTTTTTGCTGGACTTTCGGATGGTGGGGTCAAAATTGGCGTCAAAACATAAAAGAGGATCCACCCCGGCCTTGTTTCAACGGTTCGGCTGGTGGTGGTGGGTCATGGTGGGGGGAATATTTTTTTGGCATTTTTGGGGCCCCCTTGGTCCAATTGAGCATGTTGAACGCCCAGCCTACGAGTATTTTTTGACCACGTTCCATCCCTTTATGACCACAATGTACCCAACATCTGTGGCTACTTTCAGCGGGGGTAATGCGCCCTGTTATTTAAAACTGGAAACATCTCAGATGGTTTCTTGAAATGAGGAATGCTTTTCCCGCCCTTGTTGAAACTATGCCCCCAAGAATTTAGGGAGTTTGGGGGGGGGAAAAAAGGGGGGCCAAAACCCCTTTTGCATGGTGTACCTATAAAGGGCCCGGTTTTTGTATATTAAGTAATTTTTTAACATAAAGTATTTGTCTTTACATTTCAATGTACAATTGGTATACATTTCTATCTCTTTGAAGTTCACATCCATGTACCTTAGTAAAAGGGGATTAAGCACAAAAAATTGAACCCCTTTTGCCTCCAGGAATGCACATTCACCAGGTCTATATATGGCACTCAAAAAGGACACACTCTTTTGCCAAGTAGCATAAAAATACAGAAAAAATACAACTAGGCTGAAAAGTATAATATTTGTTATGCTATTCTTTAACCCGTAAAGCACTGAAATGTTACCCAAGACCAGACTCCTAAATTCATTCAGACACCAAACCAGGTCCCAAATTTATCCTTGACCCTAGACTACCAAATTACTCCACTACTATCAAGACTGAGTATTGTGTTCTGAGCCAACAGGGTCATTGCTAGAATCTTCAATGATCAGGGCAAAATCCCCAAGGCATATATTTTCTCCCAAAAATATACTGTACAACAAACATCAGTTCTGTCAAATTTGTAAATAATGTGGCTCTTCAAAAGAGCTAATTTTATGTTTTATAATGTACTTGTAGTATTGAGAGGTGCCTTACGATTCCCATTTGGAAGCAGGACGCAGTCTCAGAGGGAGGCAACTTTGAAGTGCAGTGCAAGAATGGGTAAAGGGCTGTACCTATCCAAGTAAGATTTAAAGCAGCCAAAATAAGACAGCTAGAGAGTCAGAGAATTAGGAGCTTCCGGTGCAGAAGCCAACAATGAGAGTAAGTAGGTCTTAGTGCAAGAGCCAGAAACTTGGTGTAGTAATCTTGACGCAAGACGCTGTAGACTTAGACTGTAAATGAAAATCAGAACCAAATCAGAACTGCCAGCCACACCAAGCTTTGTGCTTTCTAGTGAGAACTGGCAGGCTTGCTAAACCTTTGTATAGGTTATTTGTAACTGTCATGCATATGTACCTCTGGCAAGTCAATTGTTTCTGAAGATGCTTGGTCTACATATCATTTAACTCCAGTTTTCAACTGGTGTGTCGCATTGCAATTTAATTTCCTATATAAGCGAATTTTTTTACCTTTACTCAACTATCACGCCTTTTTGAATTTTCTTTAGCATGGACTATTATTTAACCCCTTAATGAAGGCCCATACATGTGTTTATGGCAGTCACAAAAGGGCCTTATTATGATCAGTAAACCTTTTTTACACAGTAAAATAAGTGGTATGGGCAGCCCATCCTATGCTATGATGGTCAGGACCAGAGAAATCACCAATCCCGGCCATTCAGCCACTTCTAGGGAGTTTCGGAGGGAGGCGGCTCCCTCTATCAGTCCATCGGTACCACTGCTATAAGATGAGCAGGTACCGATAGGTTTCTATTGCAGCTGAGGGCATAATGAAAGCTTCTACATCTGCTTTCACTAGGGGTCTATTAGACCCTAGGCTGTTTCACACTAGTGCATATTTTACAGTAGTATAATATAGTACTGATATTCATAAGTAGTATAATGTAATATATGAGTGATGAAATCACAAGTTTAAGTCTTCTAGTGGGAACAACAAAAAAGTTTAAAAAAGTTTACTAAACATAGTTACATAGTTTGTAACTATGTAACTATAGGTCTTGTAATGGGATGATGAAAAAGACCAAACATTTTTTTCCTGGTGATCAAGGCCTAAAATAGATTTGTCACTAAAAAGTTAAAATTAGTTATGCTTATAATGCAATAAAACTACAAACCTGGCTTTTAGATCTAACTTCATTTATGAAAAATAAAATTGATTGAGTATTTCGTTTTTATGGTGCAACATAAATATTTACCACAAGTGGAAATGTCACAATAATCCCAGCTTATAGGTCCAGGAGCAGTAACAAAGCACCAAGGGCCATTGATATCACCGTCTGGGTTTCTGCAGTACTATATACAAGAAGAAAAAAAATACAAAAGTTTTCTTATGTATGGTGCATGATAGCAGCTAGTGTCATCAAAAATGAATATAATGAATATCAATTAAACATTGAAGAAACAATTTATTAGAACCTACTGCATATACTAATATGATAAACCACATTTTTCCACCAGAAATTCATTGACATTTGTTATTAGCCATGTGGCTTTGCAGATATACAGCTCGTATAATCAGGGGCTCACTAGCAATCAGCAGAGAACTGCGAGGAAGAATACGTGGCCGTTGGCTCTCAACTGCATTACATCTGCACTGCCACCATCTGGTTCATCAATGTCACACAGTGTACGCAGCCTGTTCAGAATTATCCCTTGTTAGGCTTAAGAGCTATAGAATATGCAGGCTGCTGAAGCAGTTGGTGTACCTAGCAGTTCCCTAAATTTTCCTATGCCAGATCAGACACTGAAAAAGAATTATTTGACAAGGATTTAAAACCCACTTTATGCAGATTTCAATGAATAACAAAAACTAGCCCTAAATAAAAATATAACAAATACCTTTTACCTCACTTTCCACTTTTTTCATAGATTAAATGAATGCTACAGCTTCAAAGGAAACATAAAAAGGTTTTGCCACTTGGCAAAGTCCCCTGTGGAGGCTTCAGTGAATGGGGAGAGGGCCGCTCTTGGCAGTGTTCCCCATTCTTTTCTATGAAAGTTATAAATATACCTGAGCAAGTGTACTCTGCTAGAATCAGCACTCTTATAGAAGTGAATGGGAGAGAGTTGCACAAGAGAGTCCCTCTCCCCATTCACTAAGGCCTCCTCAGGGAGCTTTGCCAAGTAGAAAAATTGTTTAGGCTCATCTTTATTTATTTTAATGCAGTGAGTGTTTGAGATAGAAGAAAAGCATACTATAATTTTCTCCTACATATTTATATTAACATTTTCTTGAACCTACAGAGTTTGCAACTGCTATAGGAAAATAAAAACATGCTTCTTATACGGGTTACCTGGCAGAAAAAAAATAATCTGGATCAGGGCTAGACTGTGTAAAAAAAAAAATAACTTACTTATCTAAACCCTGATGCTGCCTTTTGGAAGCTTCCCAGCAAACCATCTCTCTTCCCATCTCAAAATGCAGAAGAGGCTTGCACTCCATTCATTAGTATTGGAGCAAGAGGCTCTCCTGCATGTTGGGACCAGAACCTGAAGGTGAAGAGGACCAGATCACAAGCAGCAGTGGCAGGGAACAGGTAAGTATAAGTATGTATAACTTTTTTTTTTTACCAAGCCTAGTCCCACTTTAAATTATTTGTTTGCACTGGAAAACCCCTTCAAAATTTTGGCCTTAAAAGAGTATTCCCATCTGGAGAAATAGGATCTTGCAGCTTTCAGAGATGGAGAGGTGGCTGTGCAAGTGTATACAGTACACGGCCACCTCTCTATTCTCCACAGCCGCAGCAGAATTCGCCAAATGGGAATACCCTCTTACAGGCAATAGAGCTGCCATGTGAGTGATATTTAGGGTTTACTACGAAATATAGAAAAGAAAAATACATGCAGAGTAAATGAAAAACACTAGCAAATATAAAAATCACAACACTGCACTGTTTGTGCATTCAATTAAACCATAGCATCCTACATTATTATCCAAGCCAGAATTTGGGTGAGTTTGTGGTGTAAAGCTTGCATGTGCATGAGGGGTCTGTGAACTCCAGGCTTGGCAGGTATATCCCTTCACAGTTACAGATTTTGTGCCACGATAGTCTTGACCTTTACCAATCATACAGTCTGAAAAGTACACATAGAAGAAATTATTTTAAGAAGTGTGGAATATTGTATTTTAATATTAGATAGCATTTAGGTTTCTTCATCTGAGGCTACATTTACAACATTAATTAGATATATATTCCCCCTAAAAATATTGCTAATACCTTTGGAAATCTTTGTTTGGAGAATCAAAAAATAAGTTGTAGTCAACTCTAGCATCACATAGTTGAGGCCAAAAGTTTTCCTACACCTGAGCTTAAGATGTCAGAGATACTCAAACTTACTTCTTATTTCACATAAGAGGTGAAATCGAAACCACGCGAGATAGTTTATCAAAGGGTAGAAAGCAATTCCAGCTCACACGCCTTGGAGCGCATGGATCCAAAATAGCACAGGCAAAGGAGAAGAAGATCATTCAGCGGTTTCATGT
Source organism: Phyllomedusa bahiana (assembly GCA_025379985.1). Classification (NCBI taxonomy): domain Eukaryota; kingdom Metazoa; phylum Chordata; class Amphibia; order Anura; family Hylidae; genus Phyllomedusa; species Phyllomedusa bahiana. Next base: position 60,022 of record JAODAL010017145.1, read on the forward strand.
ATGCTATGATGAAGGGCCCTTGAGGCCTGTAACACGTAAGCTGACTTTGTCCTTCTGTGTATCTTATCCCGACTATCTTCAATAAAGCTGATACTATTTTGGAAAGCGCTGGATTATCTCCTTCTCCTTACGCAAGATAGTTTCACCATACCATGTAAAAAAAAACATCTCATATATGTGTTCAAGGACTAGCCTTTTTTGTAAGTAATTTATGAGTAGAAACTTTTACCTATGAAGGAAATGTAGCTCACATGTGGTTTTATTGACATGCAGAAAAAAAAAAACTAAAATGATAGCCGTTAACAGTAGACTCTGCTGCAGATGTACAAAACAAAATACTTGTCCAGTCCTGGAACCAGTGTTAAGCTATGTTCACACGGCAATTATTGGGACATATCTCGCCCTGTAATTCGTGCCGTACTGCGCTAAGTACGGGGTGAGATACGTCCCAATAATTACGGTAATTCACAGTTCTCATAGAGATACGGCGAGCGGGGAGATAAGTGACATGTCAATTGTTCACGACGTATAAGCGCCGTGAATAATGAATGTCTATGGGGCCGGCGGGCTGCCGCACGCCCTCCCCCTCGCCTCGCCCCTGCTCCGGAGCACACGGCATAATTGCGGGCGAATTACGTCCCTGCAATTACACCGTGTGAACATAGCCTAAAGCTTATTTGCATTAGTTACCATTCAGGGTTAGCTCCAATACAAAATATACAGCAGTTACACCATGACTGTTGTTAGGTTGGATGGTTCCCTTTGCACTATCTATCTAAATAACAGTGCCTAACAAACTATGTAGTGTAGCTACTATATCCCTTGCCATAGATTTGTGGAAGATTGGGGTGCAAGGCTCTACCATCAGTACAAACAGGTGATGGTGCCCTTTACAGTTCCTACTTAAATAACAGTGCCCAAACTATAAACTATAAATTGCAGCTATATCCTATGCACTTGCCTTGCTATAGTTTTGGGCACCAAGTGAAAGATGGGGTAGCCATGAACCATGTTCAGTAGTAACAGCTGATACAACTGTACTGATCTCACACTTTTAAGGCCAGCCGTGTTAACATGCTTTTTCCTAGGCCCTCTGGCTGCCATCATAAGTCATTGGCATCTTAAATTGGGTGACAGAAGAAGTCCTTTTCTCTGTCTGACCTCGTAAATGTAGTGATTGCTACCTATTGTGGCATCTGTAGGATTAAAGGGTTGAAATGATAATGATCTCCAGTCTTTATAGCAGAGTCTATGTAATATAGATCTGATATTTGCTGAGAATGGTGCAGACACAGCTTATGGGGCCAAACTATCCTCATACCTGGCATTCAGTACTAAATATCCATGTATAGCTTGCTGCACCAAAGGGCTAGAAACCGTTAACTTGATGTAATTGAACTATTGTTATTGCTTATTCACATGGCATATTTTTCCTAAAAAAAATACCCCATGGAATTCGCTGCAGATGCACCATAGATTTAAAATTAATTTTGAATAACAGCAGCCACAGTTCACATTGTAAACCATGGCTTGTTTTCTCATTTCAGAGATGTGATACATCATACTTTCATGTGTAATATGCCATATGAACTTATTCTAAACTTCTGAATTCTGATATAGTGAAACAAATCAATTAATATATCCAATATTTCCTGGTAGAAAACCAAAGCAGTTTCACAGTGCAAAGAAAAAGCGCCCCACGTTATTACTTTATGAGGAAAACAAAAATAATACTTATTCCAGAGTAAAACTGGAATATAGACTTAATTTGATGTTGCTTGCTTTTGCAATACTGGTACTTTTTACACCTATGTAAAAAAATATGTTTTAAATTAAATTACCAGAACCTTAAACTTTTGGACAAATTTGGCGCAAAAAGGACGTTTTTTATACTCTTATACAACTTCTTTTATATGTTATGGGGGTTTGATGTTAAACTCTTTTTTTATGACCTTATTTTAACCTGTTTCATAATATGACAAGACTTCACCTGGACTAGAAGACATTATAGTAGATTGCGTTGTTTTAATGGGTTTTTGGTCTATTGGTGGTGTTTCAGCACATTTCTTCAAGTTACAGTACTCCCATCTCACACTTGAATCAGTGGTGTAGCACCAGGGGCTCTTGTCATTATCTGGATTTCTGCAGTAGTTTCTTTCAAGTCCCCTGCAAATACGAAAAGGTTTTTATAATATGCAGTATTAAAGTGTACCTGTTGTTTAAGGTGATTTTTGAGAATATATTGTTGTGTCCATGGATAACAACACAATTTCTTTCTGTATCCTGCATTTATCAGTAATTTTAACTGTCTACATTGTTCATCTAAGTCTACACAGCAATGTGAAACTGCTGTCCAAAATCCGCCGGCAGTTTTACATTGTTGGACCGCGCCATACCAATGTTCTTTTGTGCTTTTTTTTCGGAAAAAACAGCGGTCGGATTTTGGATTACGGACGGCCCAGTATAATGGGGCTGCGGGAATCCGGCAGTGGTACGGCGGAATATACAACATGTTCTATATTTCACCGGACTTCCAGCAGTTTAGGTTTCCTTCTGTAAAAAAATCAGTGTTGTGTAGACTACAGCACGGACTTTCTATTGAGGTCTACACAGCACAGGTTACAGTCAGATTTTCAGTGAATTCTAAATACCAAATCCGCCAAAAATCCAACCCAAAACCTGTGCTGTGTAGACATAGCCTAATTGTCATTTTTTTCATGAAAGGGTTGGAGACTATGATGTCTTCCAGATACAGTACACAGAGTAAACAGGAAATTCTGCTCTTGTATCGCTCTCTCACACTCTCAATAACAGCAGTAACCTTAAAGGGGTATTACTGTTTCCTTGATTAGCTTTAAAATGTAGACAAAAGTACATAAAAACTATTACCAAATACATTTCTGTTCTGATCTTGCTTCTCTTCAGAGTTAACACCCACAGCATAACCAGGAAGTGTGAGTCTGAAGTTGCCTGTGGCTTTGTAAAACAGCATGGTCTTACATCCTCCATAAGGACAATATGCAGCATACATTGTCTCTTCATATATCATTTACTCTCTGAAGCTGCTCTCTCCTACTCCCTTCTCCATTGACTTCAATGGACAATAGCTATAACCTGATCTTTCAGTGAAATAATCTGTATCTTTCTAAAGATGGATTTTATCAATAAAGAGAGTTTGAGTGACCTGTATAGGAGGCATAAAAAGGAGAATTTGGCATTTTTCTTTATTAACATATCTTACAAAAATTGTTATCACAACTTCTACTATTATTTTATGGGGAAAATTTTAAATAATGATTGCTTTTTGAAATGTTGACTTCATCTGCATCACATTTTTAAAAGAAATATAGGCAAAGGTCAACCGTGCAAGGCAAAGATTCTTCAGAGAGTACCTCATTTCTAAAAAGGCTTGAGCCACTCTATTGGTTTGCATATATGCTAAAATATATAAACTTGCATATATACCAAATTAGTTTGTTGAAGCAAAGGGAAAAACCGAACATAAGTTAATGGGATGCCATGTAGTTAAAGGGGTTTTCTCACTACAAAGATTAGCTTCCAACATAAAGGGAATGGTAAATGAAGACATTTTCTAAATACATTTTTCTTTAGTCATGAGATAAGAGACATTATACCAGTTTTTCGAGTGCACACAGATTTCTATAGTTATCTGCATGTCAGATATAACAGAAGTCAGATATCTGATTAGCTGAGAGAGCTGAGAGCAGGAATTGACATCACCCCACAGCCAGACTGAGCTTTGAGCAAACTAGTTAGATCTAACAAGAATAGCTTCAGTAAAAAGGTCCACGTGTTCTGGTGACTGAAAAGGCTGTCTTTATCTATAATCTTGTTAGAGATAAGATCTCCTGCATTGTCAGGCTAACAACTCACTAGAAGTTGAATATGCAAATCATTGCTGTAGAACCACCTATACCCTTAGAGGACAGAGTGAGTGCAAAACTGCTAAAGCTCAGGGAAACAGCCTAGTGAGAAAAACCCTTTAAATTTTATTTGAAATAGTCCATTTACTGCTACGTACTTTCTTGAAACTAAGCAACCTATGAACACATAATACATTTTTACAGTACTAGTGATACCTTGCTTCAATTTACATGGCAGAACTCACCTTCAGTGTGATACAGAGTATAAATGTACTAAAATGGTACAGTTTTTGTGTGAATTGTAGAAGCTCCGGTAGGAGCATTACATCCCATTTGTTCTAGAAATCAGTATGGGTCACAAAGCACAGACAACCCCTACTTACATCTTTTGAAATATTTCAGTGATATGCCAAAAGATGTTTTAGAGGGGTTATCCAGGACTTGTATCATTACATTAAATGGTCTTCAGAATAAGGGGACAGTGAAAACAAGCAACTTTGCAATTGGATATCATTTGCAAAGCTGTCTTGTTTTCACTGTCTCCCTTATCTTCGTTTTCTATAAACACTGTTCCCCAGTGATTGTCGGATTCCACCTCCTTTCATTTCATTGGCTGATGGCTCTACTAATTTACATTCTGTCTGGCCCCCGGTCGTATTCACGGGAGCGTGCATTTCTTCCTCTCTCCCTCAGAATAAGGGGCGGCAACATTCCACTCTGTACAGCCAGCAGCTCCACAGTAACACTGCAGCTGCTTCTACAATCAGAAAACAGCAGAATTGTGCCCGGTGCCTTAATGCTGCTGCGTGTAAACATAGAAAGGAGAAAGAACTGTGCTGCTCTGGATGAGTTCATAGAAGACTGGATTCAACTGTAACAAACCTCCAGCTGTGAGAGGAGAAGAGATCAGCGCTCTGAGTTCAGAGTTAAGACTGAATGCAAAATAAGACTGCATAGGGAGAGGAACGACACAGTGACATGTGGACTCAGACAGAGAGGTGGGGGAAGAGCAGGGATCTCTTCCCACTGATATCAAACAAACACACTGACTCAGGAGTGAGCACGAACAGTGAAGGTAATAATGATCCATTTGTGTCTCTTACAGTATAAGTGCCCACAGACCACAAGGCATCTCCCATTTGTACACCAAGTTTTAGTCTTGTTTTGTGTCCCAATATAGGAGGTAGTTAAATCCACAAATACAGTTTCTAAGTACACTCCCAAACTAGGCAGGCAGATATGAAAACGCCCAATTAGGTAGGTATATAGCCTCCCATTAGTTAGGTAAATTTATAGCTCCCCCAATAGGTAGATATCTTGGTCTCCTGTTAAGTAGATATGTAGTTATATAGCCCCCCCAATAAGCAGGAATATAGGTCCCTAGTATGTAGTTGTACAGGCCCCCTGTAGGTAGGTGGCAGGTATAAAGGGCCCATGTAGGTAGTTAGGAAAATAGGCCCCCATAGCCAGTATATAGGCTTGTAGTTAGGGAAATATTAATGGACCACTGTATGCAGGTTGGTATATAGATCCCCAGTTGGTAGGTAGGTATAGAGGACCCCCAGTAGGAATCTATAGAAGCCTCTAGTAAGTAGGTAGGTATAAAATCACCCTGTAGGTAAATATTTGCCCTCTGTAGGTAGGCATATGCCCCCTGTAGGAAGATATAGCCCCCTACAGGTAGGTATATATATCCTTCCTGTAGGTAGGTAGATATAGACACCCTGTAGGTAGATATAGTTCCCTGTAGGTAAATATAGCCCCCCATGTAGTTAGATATAGCTTTCTGTAGGTAAATATAGCCCGTCCTAATGTAGAATATAAACGTAAATATAGCCCGTAGATACAGTCAAAACCAAAAATTTACATACACTATAAAAAAAAAAGCACAATTGCATGTTTTTTATCACAATCTGACATGGAATCAGAACAAACTTTACCCATGTTAGGTCAGTTAGGATTACCAAAATTATTTATTTTTGCTAAAGACCAGACCATTTTTAAGTCAATTTTATTACTTTATGCAAAGTCAAAAGATTACATACACTGGGATTAACATGCCTTTAAACAATTTGGGACAGCCCATATGATGATGTTAGGTCTTTGGAAGCTTATGAGTTAATTAGAGACACAACTGTGGATGTATTTTAAAGCACACCAAAAACACAATGCTTCTGTGTGTAACATCATGGGAAAGTCTAAAGAAATCATCCAAGATATCAGAAAGAGAATTGTGTACTTGCGTAAGTCTGGATCATCCTTGGGTGCAATTTCAAGATACCTGAAGGTGGCTCGTTCATCTGTACAAACAATTATATGCAAGTACAAACAAGATTGCAATGTCCAGCCATCATATTGCTCAGGATGGAGATCGGTTCTGTGTCTCAGAGATTAACTTGCTTTGGTTCAACATGTGCATATCAACCCAAGAACAAAAGAAAAAGATCTTGTGAAGATGCTGACAGAAGCTAGTAAGATTGTATCATTATCCATAGTGAAACGAGTACTGTATCAACATGAACTGAAAGTATAGTAAAACAAAAAGGAAATAAAAATGGGCATTCCTAGAGTAGATAGTCTGGAATAAAGGTTTATCTGTTGGTCAGTATCCCACTAACATGATTTTGTTTCACAATGTTGGAGACGCAACTCTCCTCGCCGAGTGGTTGGAAGATATCAATGATATATTAAAAATAACAACTAAAATATAGTGTGATAAAGGGAAAAAAGAGGGAATTATGTCGCTAGACAGTCTACTGCCATAATTCCTTCTTTTTTTCTCTTTATCACACTATATTTTAGTTGTGATTTTTAATATAACATGAACTGAATGACCACCCTGCCAGGAAGAACCCATTTCTCCAAAATAAAAATATAAAAGCCAGATTAATGTTTGCAAACGCACACAGACACAAAGACCTACATTTTTGGAGACATGTCCTGTGGTCTGATGAAACTAAAATTGAACTGTTTGGCCATAATGACCATAATTTCTTTGGAGGGAAAAGAAAGAAGTTTGGAAGCCTAAGAACACCATCTGTGAAACACAGAGGAGGCAGCATCATGTTGTGGGGTTGTTTTTCTTCATGAAGGACTGGTGTCTTTTATGAGGAAAGAAGATGTGGCAGTACTGAAGCAACATCTCAAGACATCAGCCCGGAAGTTAAAGCTTAGGCGGAAATGGGTCTTCCAAATGGACAATGACCAGAAGCATATTGCCAAACTGGTTACAAAGTGGCTTAAGGATAACTAAGTCAATGTTGTGGAGTGGCCATCACAAAGCCATGGTCTCAATCATATTAAAAATTTATGGGCAAAGTTGAAAAGGCAGATGCGAGCAAGGCAAACTACAAACATGGCTCAGTAACACCAATTCTGTCATGAGGAATGGGCCAAGATTCCTTCCAACTATTGTGAGAAGCTTGTGGAAGGATATTGAAAACATTTTTCCCAAGTCATGCAGCTTAAGGGCAATGCTACCAAATACTAATAAAATGTATTTCAACTTTTAACTTTGCAGAAAGTAATAAAAATGCCTTAAAAATGACCTCTCTCTCCTTATTCTGGCATTTGGCAAATATAAATTATTTTGGTAATCCTAATTAACCTAAACAGGTAAGGTTTATGGTGCGGCACTCCATAGCTGCATCTTGACACAGTGAGCCATTTTTTCTACTTTGTGTCCTTTTACCATAATCGTAGCCTACCGACCTGTCCCCAGATGAGGTAGTGGTGGGTACCGAAACATGTTTGGACTTTTATTATTGTATAACCATGAATCCTGATTAATGTGGAATCATTATCATTGTATGTATATGGGATTTTTATTAATGGTGATCATGGTATCCTATTAATGTGGAATTATTGTATGTAACCTTATATTTTTTCTTGGATGGTTAGGATAGCATAGGGACTTTTTTTGTGCAGGGTCAGGCTCCTGGCAGGGTCGTTCTTATCAGTATGTTTCCCTGCAATTTAGGTTGTAGGGCTAAAATTAGGTTCTCAATTAGGGTATTAATAGGGTGTTGTACAATACTTACACTCTATAGGATTTTATTAGAATGCTTAGAGAATCTTCCACCCTCTACCTATTTAATTGTCTGACTATGTTCTCATAACCATCTCTGTACATTTTTCTATATGGTGGCTATGTAGTACATTATCTTTTTGGTTCTATACTATTATACTTTGGAAGAAAGGCATTCTTCTGTTTTTAGATTATCTAAATAAAAGCTATATTTTATTATTTAGTTCACTTTCCAAATAATGAGTGTCAAGCTTGTGGAAGGATATCCAAAACGTTTGACCCAAGTCATACTGGTTTAAAGACAATGTTACCAAATACTAATGAAATGTATGTAAACTTTTGACTTTGCAGAAAGTAATAAAAACGCTTTAAAAATTCTCTCTCTCATTATTCTGGCATTAGCAAATATAAATAATTTTGGTAATCCTAATTGACCTAAAACAGGTAAGGTTTATTCTGATTTCATGTCAGATAGTGAGAAAAACATGCAGACGTGTCCTTTTATATAGTGTATGTAAACTTCTGGTTTTAACTGTAAATATAGCTCCCTTGAAAGGTAGATATAGCCCCCAAAGGTAAAAATAGCCCCCTATTGGTAGATATAATCACCATATAGCCCCCCATAATGTAGATAGACAGGTGTATAGGCTAAAAAAATAATTAAAAAGGTACACAATTCTTCCCGTTTCCTTGCCCTGAGCAGTTAGCTCTGGGAGTTAGTGTCTGGCATGAGCGATGTGACGTCATCATGCCAGGACACTGCTCCTGGCATCTCCTGGGAAATCCAATGTTGTAGGCATAGTGATGAAAGCCTTCTGATACGCTGATCTGTATATACAATTGGGAAGGCAGGGATGATAATGAACCAGCTCTGCCTTCTTCCTGGCGATGCAGCTGATTTAAAACCCTAACTCTGACCTAAAACCAACTATAGCCCAAAGGTAACCCTAGCCCAATTCTAGCCCCACCCCAACCATATTTTAGAATATATGTTAGGGTTGGAGTTAGAGTAGGGTTAGGGTTGGTGCTGGGGTAGGCTTGAAGTTAGGGTAAGGTTAGGGTACATATGCAACTGTTCCAATAATCTAGATGGGGCTTGCAAATCTTTATACACATTCTAGTACATCTAAAAAAATTATCATAGAAAGTTTATTTATGTCCATAATCCAAGTCAAATAGAGAAACCCATATATTGTAAAGACTTCTTACACACACAGTGCTATATTTCTAACATTTCTTTTAATGTGGATGATTATGGTTTACGGTTAATGAAAACCCAAAATTCAGTATATCAGAAAATTAGAATAATTGGAGAAAGGTCAATATTGTTGACTCATGGTGTCATACACATAGGTTTCCTAAGTCTTTAAATGGTTCCTCAGTCTGGTATAGTAGGCTACATAATTACGGGGAAGACTGTTGACTTGACAGTTGCCCAGAAAACAGTCATAGACACCATCCGCAAGGAGTGTAAAGCCACAAAAGGAAATCGACTGTTCACAGAGTGCTGTATCAAAGCATATCGTGAACGGATGCACCCATTACCCTGTCTGTGCTGGGAACTGACCTTTCCCTCAATCCCTGAAAGGGTCCCCATCTCTCTCTGGCTCCCTTGCTCTCTCTGCACACCCGCTACTATGCGGCTTCATCTAAAGAGGGCACATGCTGGCTGTTCTTGATTTATATGGTTTGCGTGTGCCGGCTACCATCGCACTGCCAATCACCTCCAACCATCCCCTACTTTAGGACATCTCACCCACATCCCTTTGCCCAGTTGATGGTGTCTGTTAGTACATTTCCTGAGAGTTGTTCTGTTGCCTTTCCATTGCCGAATTCCTGCTCCGTTCCTGACCTGCATTTGTCTGTCACCTGCCTTGACCTCATGCCTGAACCTGACCTTGCTAGCACACTCCCTGACCTGACCTTTTGCCTGTTTCCTGACTCCATCTCTGCCTTACGCTCCAGTGCTATGCAAGACTACATGTTGGCTGTCACCTCGAGGACTTATGTCGGGGAGAGTGACATCGGAGTTTCCTGCAGCAAAGTTCAAGCAGCCTTGCAGCGGGCCCTGGTGAAAATCGGAGGCTCCTTAGACTATGCTCTCCAATGTAGATTATGCCAACTCCCAACCATGACCCAGCAGATCCACTTCGTGTCTCCGGTGAGTCTGCCATGACATTACATCTTGGCCATGGATCCAGCAACATAACTCTTACTGATTTGCAAGACCTTGTTGCTGACTCCCAGCAGTTGCTCCTGCCCCGGTACAAGCTCCACCAACTGTAGTTCCAAACAGTCCTGGTCTGCACCTGTCATTGCCACCTCGCTACAGCAAAGATTCCAAGACCTGTCATGGATTCCTAGGACATAAAACCTTTCCCTTTTTTGGTCCGGCTCACCATTTTTCGCCTCTGAGGGGCGGAAAAGTTTTCATCATTTCACTAATTTTGGGCAAGGGTCTACCCTTGGGTTACCCTCTCTAAAAAGAGGAGACCTCCATTCTACCCACCTTTATCAATTGTTTCACTGTGGCTAAACGATTCTTTTCCCGAACCCTCTAATTGACCGGGAAATACAAGGCGCTGGTAGCTACTTTTTTTGGAAGGCTAACTGGGTATTTTAAGGAGATCGGGGCCCCTGACTTCCCTCCCATTCGCCTCTGATGAGCGGAGAAATTTCACTTTTCACTGCCCCCGGCGAAGTCTACCCTTTTGGTTATCCCTCTCTACAAAAGAGGGGATCCTCTCATGTCTAGCCACCTTTGTCTGATTGGCTTCACTGTGGGCTAATACGTGGTTCAGTTCCGAACCTCTAAGTTGACCTGAAATGGCAAGGCGCTTGTAGCTACCGTCTGGGAAGGCTTGACCTGTCACATTAAGGATGAGCTCGCTGGCCGAGACCTGTCTATCAACCTGAATATCTGATGATGCCCTTTGGCTTCTGTAATGCTCCTGCAGTCTTACAAGAGTTTGTAAACAGTATATTTTGGGACTGGCTCTATGTATGCATCTTGTTCTACCTAGACGACATTCTAAATTTCCCCCCTGACCTCAAGTATTACTTTATGCATCTCAGTCGGGATCTTGTCCACGTTTGGGAAAACCACCTCTACGTCAAACTGCAAAGTGTCTCTTTGAGTGCTCTAGTCTACATTTCCTAGGTTATGTTGTGTCTGCAGAGGGTCTGCAAATAGACTCTGACAAACAAACTGCTGTATTTTCACCCTTGTGGCACCAATCACCTCCCTAACCAAGAAGGGCAACATTCTCCGGTTGTGAAGCAGTTAAAACTTGCCTTTGCCATGACTAAAGTATTCCATCCTCCTGACCCGAGAAAGCCTTTCTATCTGAAGTTGGTTCCAGAGCTGTTCTGTTGTAGAAAAATTGCAAAGGACCGACTGTAACTTGTGGCTTCCTCTAAGCCCTTTTTCTCCTCTGAGGGAATACACTAGGGAGATGAGAATGATTGGAGGAGGGGGGGCAATGTAAGACCATAAAATCTATGTCCTACAAAACGCTAAATGCCAAAACCTGGGGAAAAGCTCATTGGTCCCTCTTCTTTTTGCGTTTTGACTTCCTTTTCCACTTCCGATTCACAGATAAGAACTTCAAGACTGATGCGAGCTTTTGGTTTTTTGGTCATTGTGCATTCTCTAAAATGTAAACTTTTCCCTTTCCGGGGACTCCCCATTTGTCTCCCTGGTTCTACAGCAACCACGCATGTGAGTCTACGGGAACCTCTCCTTTTCAAATCGTCTTTGGCCAGCATCCTTGACTTCCCCTACCTCTTCCTGCCACCTTAGAGGCTCCAGCAGTCATCACATCTGTCATTAAGCTCATCAGAGTTTGTTTCAGGCCTCTGCTTGTGCCAAGAATCAAGCTGACAAGAAGCGGGGATTTTAATTCCAGTTGATACAAGTTTTGCTCCCCAACAAAAATACGCTAAAGTACTCATTTGTTGTTGACTCCTCTTTTCTGGGTCCTTCGATTTTTGGGCAAATCAACCCTATTTCCTATAGCTTGCTCCCTTATTCTTTTGACCCCTAACATTTTTTCCCCCCCTTTAAAACCATTGGTCCCTAAATCGTACCCCCCGCGGGCTATTTCTTCCTCTATTGTGGCTAGTTTTGAAGACGCCAAAGAAATCAATGAGATCTTGGATATGATGCGTTCGAGGGGTTAAGTTGAGTACATTACTGATTGGAAGGGTTATGGTCCAGAAGAGGGGTCGTGGGAGCTTCGGGAGAATATTAATATCTCCATGTTGATTCACCGTTTCCACAGACATTAGGCCCAAGAGAAGTGGATATTAGGGGGGGGCATGTACGGATGTCGGAACCAAAGTGCCAGTGTGCAGTTTCCCTCAAGCTCCCTGCCAACAGTCCCAAGTAACAGCCCCTTACCCTGTTGTCCATGTCTCCCTCTATTCGTCCCTACACGTCCACGTTCCCCCTGCAGCAAATTTCCAAACCCCTTTTGGCAGGCTTGGTGACAAGGGGAATCCTTAGACTTGCTTTGGCGTACGTATCCCCCATGGTGCCCCGCAATCCCCCTCATGTCTCTGGTGAGTCTAGCCATGACACATATTAAGGGAAGTTTGGGGAAGAAAATTGGTGGAAAAATTTTTTTTAAAATAATTAGTACTGAAAAAAAAAAACAACCCGATTCAGATGCCTCCAATGGATTTTCAGACATCTAAGCAACAGATCTGGTGGATTGTTATTATAGAACTTTTAAATATACTGCGACAAGGATACCCCTTATAAAATTTTATTTTAAAGTGTATACAAAAAAGATCACATCCTGCAGAAAAATCTGTGCAGGTTGTACTTACTGCAATGCCAGTTGTGCAAAAAATTCTGAGTGAAAGTTTACGCTTATATCCCCAAAATAATTAGTAAAAAGGGACAAATTTGTGATAAATCTTTGACAAACAAAAACAAAATGAAGGGGTTTTCACTAGTGCTTCACGACCAACAGTTCAGACTCAAATTCCTTTTTTCTGTGGGTGGTTTTGGGAAAAATCATTCTGTTATTCCTAACTATTCCTGTTACAGTGAGTTCTGGAGATGTATAATCTGTCATGAACAAGGTGTAAAACTTGTCATTAGCTAAGGTAAACAAGCTCCTATGCTAGAGATTCAGCATGAAGTGAGTCACCACGATCTGAAGGCAGCTTAGAGAGATGAGGAGATAGAGCAGAGAGAGGTGGTTGGTAACCAAGAGAAACTTGTGTGCACAATCAATAAAATCTCCATTATCTCTTAAACAAAGTAAAATCAAAATAGAAGTATTTGGTTAGTATTATTTACCCTCCCTGATGTTTAAAAAAATCATTATGATAAGAAAACCCCTTTAACTTCTAAATGACAAAGTCTTATGAAAACTTTCCACGCATCTGGTATCGATGGTGTTTTGCATTGTTGCGGGCCCTTTGACTCATTCCCTGACACCTTTTACTGAAAAATTGTATTTTTTTTACCTCTATAAGTTTCACCATTTCCTGTGTAACATTCAGGAACCGCAGCTGAAGTGGTAGGTGCAGGTTTAACTGTAAATGTAACAATAAAAATTTACGTATTTAAATTCCTTAAATTAGATTCATTTAAAAGCGTTCACGTAATGGCTTATCAGTGGATAAACTATGATATCCTACAATTATACATAATACAAAAGCAGTGACACATTGCAATGTGCCTTGTTGTTTGCACTATATTTTACGATGGATGCAGAGAGGTCGAGAAATTTCAGCTTTCTTTTTTTGCCTAAAAAATATGTATTTTTTTTTTTTCCCCGAAAGGGGATGTTGGGGTTTCAGATTATCAAAAACGGCCGTTAGATAGCAAAAAAAACCTTACTACCCCAAAAAGGCTTTGTTGGCTGTCCCCTAATTAACCCACACGGACAAGGGGGTTGTAAATTTCAAAATGGCCCCAAAAAAAAAACCCAAAAACCTTTTCTTTGACAGGAAAAAAACTGAAATTACATATTTGATCAAACTATTCTATCAATACAGATAAAAAAGCTTATCTCATACTTTGATTTTGTGAATTTGTGCGGAAAAAATTTAAATAATATTAGTATGAATTATTTATTTGTTTAAACTGATTTCTGGAGACAGCTCAACTTTGATTTCACCATTGTATTTTTTGCAAATTGTTTTAAGGGTTTTTTCTCTTAAGCTTTCAAACCCCTTGTGTTTATCTATCACTTAATTTAAAGAGAAAATCTTTATTTTTTTAACCTTGTACTCTTTATTTCAGCTATGAGAATTAAAAATTATTTTAGGGGTTAAAAGGGGTTTTGCCTAACTCATTTATCCTCAGTTTTAGTGTGTTTAAAAGGGGGCGTGTGTGTTTTGTTTGAATTCTTCTGTGACCCAAGGCTGAATCCCATGCCCTTTTCCACAGGTGACTTGTTAAAACAAAGGGTTGTTTACTAAAGGCTCTGAGTAGTTACATATTTCTGAGGTTAGAGATTCGCCTTCCAAAAAAAGGGGGGGTAAGGTAAAATACTAAGGAACCAAACATTTTTTTTTGTCTCAATACACATATCTGATTGAGGTTTTTTTTGTTTTTCTTTAAATTTGTTTTCACTGCTTGAGTAATTGATATGGAGTTCAGAGGAAAGGGGTAGAATGACAGCACCTAGGGTTGAACACTCAGTCAGTAGTGAGTGTGTGTGGTTTTCTAACAGGGGGAGACTGACCGAGCTGCCTGAGAAGGGGGGTGGTTAAGCTATGCGGGAAGACTAAGAAATTCTGTACTGGGCGTTCCCTCAGAAAACTTACATATGGGGTCACTAAGGTGAGCTAAAAATTAAATAGTAGAAATTTTTTATATGATGAATGGGGGGAAATGTTTTTTTTTTAATTTGCAAGCTTCCACATAATTTTATTTATGGGAAAACGCCTTTAAACAACAGACAATTTGATTAAGAAAAGATGGAGTCACTTAGGCCTGAAAAGCCGTAATTTTTACTTTTAAGGGGGGCCAAAAAATTCGCAAACAAAAATTTTTCCTTACATAGTATTTTTATCCCGCAGTTTTTTTTGTTTGGCATGTTTTTTCTGTCCTTAATTTTCATGGTTTCACATGGCAAGGATTTCTATTGGGGAAATTTTACGTGAATTTAAAATTTTTTTAAACCCCCTACCGAAATTTGATGTACCCGACTCAAGGTCCAGTTTGGGGTTCCCGAAAAAATGAAATGGGACGTGTTTATCTTGTGAACTCCCCTTGTAGGATCAGCGGGGTTTTTAACGCTGGCTATGGTGATTGCCCCTTTGTATCGATCTTCATGATCCAATTGCGAAAGGTACAGGCGAAGAGTGATCCTCCTGCCCGCAAACATCAGGTATGCGGTGCCCCCGCGTCGCTATTGGTTCCCAAATGACAGCCCGGTTTTTTACTCTGGTGACTAACCTTTTTGAATTCGCCCTGGGACCCCCTATACGCAGCAATTTTTTTTTATGATCTCCCCCGTTCGCGTCTAAGACCTGTACAAATCCCCTGTGGGGAAAAGTGAAAAAAAACTGTGAATTTTTTTTTTTTTAAAGTTTATAAAATAAAATAAAAACATGTACACCACCCTTTTCCCCTTTACAGATGCAATGCCCAAAAAAGTAAAAAAAAAATAAAGTCACTATTTGGGATTGCTACTGTATAAGACCTACCCATAAATTTTATATTATTTTTCCCCCTTGGTGAACAGCGTAAAAAAAAAACAGTTCCCGAAATTTCGTTTTGTTCATTCCCGCGCAATTAAATGCGATCAAAAATCTTTTTAAACACTAAAGTGGTCCAAATTTAAAAAGTGTTCATCCGCAGAAAAAAAAAACAAAGGGTTTTGTTATGGAAAAAACAAAAAAATTATGGCATCAGAAGATAGTGATGCATAAAAAATTTTTTTACACAATAAAAAAAAAAAGCTTCCCCATAAAAATATATTTATTTGGGGGTGTATAATCGTTTCCAAAACCCGGGAGTAAAAACTTTAAAATTTCAGGATACTGCTATGAGCTTGTTAAAAATAAAAAAAAAAAACACTATGGTTGCAGTATTTTCTTCACCCTGGCTTTCCAAAAATGGATTTAAAAAAGGGTTTAAAAAAGCCTTGTCCCCCCAAAAATTATCAAAAAAAAATGTCAATCACTTTAAAAAAAAAATGCTATACCCGTTCCGAAAAATAGAAAAGTTTTGGCTTCGACATGGCAATGAAAAACATGTTTTTTTTGAATAAAAAGTTTTTTTTATTTTCTAAAAAGCAGTAAAACATAAGAAAAGCAAAATGGGTATATTTAATTAATTACCGCTGAGTAAAAATTGTATTTTCTGCACAGTAAACACTGTAAAAAAAAAAATAAAAAATAAACCCCGGATTGCTGTATTTTGTTAAAAGGCCTCAAAAAACCTTAATAAAAATCATCAAATTGCTTTTGAACCGCATTGGTACCAAAAAAAAACAACAACTCACCCAAAAAAAAAAGCCCATAAAAGTTCCGTATACAGAAAAAAAAAGTTATGGCTGTCAGAGTATGGCATAAAAAATGCAATTTTTCTATAAACGCATTTCTATTTTGTAAAAATAGTAAAAAAAAAAAACATATAAAATTTTACATTGTAATTTTTCGACCCGTACTAAAGTAAATGTATTTATCTTCATGGGGAATGCTATAAAAATGAAGCCCAAAAAACAATGGCGAAACTGCGTTTTTTCACCCCCATTCTCATGGCCCAATGCTAAAAAAAACTATGGAACACCTGTGCATCCAAAACACCTCTAGATGAGATCCCTGAGGATTGTTGAATCCAAAATCAGGCAACTTCTGGAAGGTTTCACCTGTTCTGCTACTTTGGGGGCTTTGCAAATGTGACATGGCACTCACCAAAATCTGCGTTCTAAAAGCCAAATAGCGCTCCCTCCCTTGTACGCTCTGTCATGCGCCCAAACAGCAGTTTACACCCACATGTAGGGTATTGCCGAACTTGGAAGGAATTGCGTAATATATTTGGGATGCTTTTTACTCCAGGATTCCTTGTAAAAAATAAACATTTTCAACTAAAATTGCAGATTGTTGGAAAAAAATGTTCATTTTCAGAGCTTAACGCTAAAAAAATTTTATTTAATGTTTACTAAGTTTTAGCTTCCTAGGGTGTCCGCAAACATGAAATGGCGCCTAAATAAAATCGGAATGAAAATGAGATCCCAGAGTCCGGAAGGTGCTCCTCCTACTCTGAGGCTTGTGGTTGAGCCAAATAGCGCACTAGGGCCACAAATGGGATATCTCTAAAGGCGGCAGAATCTAGGGAACATCTACTGTGTTCCAGTGAATAATGGATAAATATTAAAAATCTGCAAAAAAAGTGACATTTTTAAATTTCACCTCCAATTTGCTTTAATTTCTGTGAAATACCTAAAGGGGTAACAAACTTCCTACATGCTTTTTTAAATACTTTAAGGGGTCTAGTTTTTTAAACAGATTCATGATGGTATCTAACATACAGGCCCCTCAAAGCTACATCAGAACTGGACCAGTCCATAAAAAAATCTGTTTTTCAAATTTCTTGAAAATGTCGTAAAAAAAGCCATTAAAAAAAAAAATGCCAACCTACAGTAGACATATGAAAGATGCTATTTATAAACTAATTTGATTAGAATAACCATCTGTCTTACTGTATACACAGAAATGTTTGAACTTTGAAAATGGAAAATTTTTCAACATTTTCACAATATTTTGATATTTTTCACAAATAAGCAAGGATAGTATGGACCAAAATTTCTTACTAACTTAAAGCACAATGTGTCATGAAAAAACAATCTCTGAATCACATGGATAGGTAAAAGTGTCAAAAAGGTGTGCATCTTACTGCCAGTTGCTAACTACCTTCATGTAACTGCTAGCCGTGTATACTGCACATTCGATATGGACTTTGTTAACTATACAGGGATAAACCTTTGAAAAAAAGATCTGCCTTACCATTAACTGCAAGTATAATGACTTTTTTATATGTCTTTGCACCATTAGTGTTTAAGATTTACTTAAAAATAATAATGGGTCAGTTGAGAAAGTTAGAAAGCCTGCTACATTGATGTGTTGGATAATATGAGGGCGTGAAGGGAGCTCTTGTAGCAGACTCGGCAGAATCTAATTATATAAGTTTAAACCATCGCTTTTTGAATACTTTTTTTCTAGGTACCTTGTGGTGTTCTTCTTTCCATAAACATCTATTAGTTTTTTTTGTCTGCACCACATTATAAACTATATAAACTATAAACGTATCTCATAATTTGTTATTAGAAAAAGACCCCAGAAAAAAAAGCATCAGCAACTGATTCCCTATGCTCATTGCTGTGGTAAAAAAAAACACACACAGATGTTGATGTGTTATTTTTTTCAAGAAAAGAATGTCATGTATGTATCTAGCTGCAGCAAAAAACACAGTAAATACAGAGCAAAATAATACAGTGGGACAAATTGTGCTAGAATTTGTGTGCAATTGCCCGAAATTCTGTCATACCACATTTATAAAAACAAACAGAAAGAAAGAGAGTGCGCTCCCGTAGTGAAGTAAATTTTACCACTATATCGCAAAAAAATTTGTGCTTAAGGTAGGTACAACTCTCCTCTCGCAGAAGGAAAGCTCATATCCTCAGCCAGTTCTAGGGCCCTCTGGTCGGGGGAGACATG